>JAVJIF010015848.1:0-119309 GCA_038442645.1 Agave tequilana
AGAGCTCATGTCCTGGTATCATATTACATGTAACATGCACTATACTGGTTCTTAAACTGTGTAGTTTAAATATAATAAACATAACTTGGGAATGGGGGAGACTTGACGGTTGACTAGATTTTGTCGGGTGGATATCTGATCCTTTGTTAGTCCCACTGCAGGGGACATGGTAGTGTTGGCTACCTTCTCGTTTCTCGTTTTTCATTTCCCGTTACTTGTTTCATCCTAGCGGGTTGACCCTGGTCCCAACAGTCAGGGAGTCTTGGGAAGGCCGTGATCCGGGTATGCACGGGATACACCCACCCGACTAGAGCTCATTGACCGTTGAGTTTCCAATTAACATAATAAAACGTATATACAATAATGACGTCATGAATGCTTGTTATTTGGTTACTCTCTCGTTCAGATAATGGTACCCATGTACTATATCCGGATGGGTTTGTCCAGAGTGCGGGCTCTGGTAGGAACTGTTAGTGGTATGGGATACTTAAAGATATTGATTAAAGTACCAAGCGGTATTGATTGTTATTGTTATATAAATAACATGACTTGCCCGATACTTGTATAATACTATTTAGTTGTACTTATTATTGTTCCTCATATTTTCTCTACTATCATGTCACCTGTATACTTTGTTACTCTTCCTGATCAAGTTACATTTCATGTGGTGACACACTACTCACACACACACACACACACACACACACACACACACTGCATTTCATGTATTGTCTGTTTCATATATCTTCGTACACACACTATTCCTGAATACTCATGACACTATAGCAAGATTATTCCTGTTTCTCACCAACATCGTCAGGTTACTATTATTATTAGTGTAAACATTATATGTTAAACAATTAAGACTTGATACATGATAAACACTTGATATTATTAGTGTGTAAGTAAATATAATGTCTCTTATTACTCATATATATATATACTAATAAAATGTTAATCGTATAATAATATAAAGTTAGTTGATGCTGATATATAACTCTTCCCAATTGATATTATTATAGTTATAATCATGTATAATAAAGTATTATGGAGGCAATAATGTTATCACATGCTAAGTATTGATGATGTTATAATATTGATAGATAATGTTATTATAACATGCCAGGTAGTGATGATGATATAGATAACATACTTGTAATATATATATATATGGGGTTACTGTACCTCAGCCGGCAGGCTGAGAGAGTTTCTCAGCCGGCGGGACGTGGCTGAATATATGTCACATATCGGCCGCAGAGTGTAAGCGCCAAAAAAATCAAAAAAGATCCCGCCTAAACAATCGTGAAACAAATTGGCAAAAATACCCCTTTTTAATTCTAAACTGGAATAAAGTCATCAACAAACAAAATTTCAGTTGAATATATCTACAGTTATAAAATTCGTAATTTTACTACATCGAAAAATATAATTAAAAAAATTTTGGATCAACATAATGTAAAATAAGCAGAAGCATTGAAAATTTAAAAAACATGCCATGGTCGTAGACTTAATACAATATAACTTTCAATTTTATATGACAACTGCGATACAGTCGCAGTCATAGTATAACAAAACTTTTTTATATAACGTCTGCGACCCTAGTCGCATTCTATCGTACAACAATGCGACCTCCTTCAGTACTGCGACCAAAGTCGCAATCTTCTTTCGCATGCCTTATGTAAAAGATTTTTTATATTTTAAAAAATAGATTACCCATGCGACCCTGAGATCAGTTCGCGTACATCACATCTAATAAAAAATACTATATTAATTACACTGAATTAAATGAAAGTAATTAATATTCTTTCTACGTGATACAACAACAGTCTAGAAAAAAGAGATGGAATAATGTTAATATCGATAAAGGAAAGATGTGCACCATACGTAATCTAAAAATATAGGCAAACAATTCTATAAAAAGTTAATTGTACTTCAAGTATTAAACCTCTGGCAAAAAGAAACTCTTCGGATTCTCCCGCAATAAATCTTCAATTAAATATTTAATTTTTTTTTACCACTTCCTACCATACTCAACCCTCACCTGTAACAATATTATTACTATTCATGTTCTTCCACAATATTGACCTTTATATAATGCTTGTAACTAATATATTATCTCATACCTAAAAACTATATTTTTGCTCTTCCTTTTCAATTTGATTTCAAAAACTTCCAAAAAATAATTCATTCTTGAATCATGTCTTTCCCATCTTCTTCCTCTGAACACTTAGATTTCAACTTCAATCGTTCCCCCACCGGTCCTTTTTCTTCAGGATATTCTAGTGAATCTGATACCAGTCTAGACTTCACTCCTTTTGACTATCTCACTACATCAAATAATGTATTAACTGATCCTCCTATTCATGGGGATAATGAAGATTTCATGTGGGTTAGTGAGGAAGACATTATTCCTCTGCCACTTGACGGAGACATGCTTGATGAAAGCATGTCCTCTGATGCTGTAGGCTCGCTTTCTCGCAACGGGTCAGACGAAAAGCTTGATAGAGACGATCCATTCTGGGAGTTTATCGATGAAACAAAAAAACCTCAAAAACAGGAAGATGATGAGGAAATAAGTGATGAACAGGAAGAGCAGAAGAATGAAGACGACGAATCTGCTTATGATGGTGATAATGACGAGGATTAGGATTTCCTGATCTTCTGATATTCAACCTTATTTTGTCTTCTTTAAAAGTTTTTAATTCTCTTTTTTTGTAAGGTCTCTTTCTCACTATATTAACTTATAAGCTCTTTTAATTACATATCAAACTGCGACTGCTGTTCTTAAACGCTGCGACCATAGTCGCAGTGCTACTACGCATGCAATAAGTAAAAATAATTCATACTTTATAAGCAAAACATATAAAAACATACGTAAACTGCGACTATAGAATCAGTACTTATTCACCGTTATTTTATTTAACTTAGCAAAAAAAAATCATCAAGAAAAATGCAGTCAAGGGTACTGCGACCATAGTCGCAGTCCATGATCGCATACTATATGTAAAAACCAATTTAATAGTTCATAGGAGGATCAGACAACAGCCAGAAATAAAGAACAAAAAATATAAAATAATACGTAAACTGCGATTATACTATCGCTCTCGTTAAGTTCTGCGACCATAGTCGCGGTAGTGCGACCATAGTCGCAGTCCATGATCGCATACTATATGTAAAAACCAATTTAATAGTTCATAGGAGGATCAGATAACAGTCAGAAATGAAGAACAAAAAATATAAAATAATACGTGAACTGCGATTATACTATCGCTCTCGTTAAGTACTGCGACCATAGTCACGGTAGTGCGACCATAGTCGCAGTCCATGATCGCATACTATATGTAAAAACCAATTTAATAGTTCATAGGAGGATCAGACAACAATAAGAAATGAAGAACAAAAATATAAAATAATACGTAAACTGTGATTATACTATCGATCTCGTTAAGTACTGCGACCATAGTCGGGTCCTTGATCGCATTATACATTACATGCGAAAAAAGTAAACTGCGACTATATTAAAAATCATTAAATAATAAATCAGATTAAAAAATTAAAGAAGCATTAAAATTAGTTTCGTGATTTAATAAAAAATGTTGGCAGTTTGGCCGCAATTATAAAAGATAATTGTCACAAAAATTGAATAACGTCATAAAATATAAAAATATAATAAACTATACATATCCACTGTCTTTTACCGACAGAGTAGCTTTTCATAAGGGGTATCTAGTAATTTAACTTCTTCCTACAAGCGGCCGCAAGTTAGTGGGGTGACAAATCTTGAGCTACGTCACCGCAGGCTGACAGAGTTCTCTCAGCTGCAGGCTGATATACATTGCTCTCTCTCTCTCTCTCTCTCTCTTATATATATATATATATATATATATATATATATATATATATATATATATATATATATATATATATATATATATATATATGGTTCATATCATGGAGGAATAAACATGCAAATGTGTGAAATGTTCATTATTTAAAAAGGAATGATCTATGAAGTATTTAAGTAATTTGAATTTTCTTAGCTACCTTGATTCCATTTACATTTTTGTTAGATATTCATGTGCGAATATCGTCTCGCGTAGAAAAGTGAATAGAAAAGTGATGTCTCAAATAAAAAGTTCAAACCTCTATCTCTTAACTTTAACTTTTAGATTAGATTGATTTTCAGCTTCCGTTTAAGGCGTTTAAAGCTGATCGTGTTTTCGTGTGGAGGTCTCTATAACTCTCCAATACTAGTGTTAGAGCTCAGGTTGTGACCCACGTGGGATTTGAAGACTGATGTGAAGCTTGATAAGTGAGTTGGGAGTAGCTTAAGATATGATTTCTTATGTACTTAGAGATTCGTGAATGGTCAACAGGTTGTCACCGATTGTTGATGCTAAAGTTGTTGCACATGTGATGTGATTCTCATGAAGCTCAGAGTTCTCATGGATGATGATAACACATTCATACCAGCATTTATCTAACCTTGTTAACTTATAATGCCCCCATTAGAAAACAAAATACATGATTAGTTGTAAACTACGATGGAGACAAACCCTCACATCCTGTAACAACACGGTACCACTCCTTTTCCACGTTCTCCCGAAGTCGTCATATTTTGCTCACCGCTTTATGCGGTTACTGCCGTCACCGTGCTCCGGGAGCCGTTCAGCCGGATGAAGCTACTGGGTCCCACCAGAGCTCACCAGACTCAACGGCCCAGGACGGAGCGGTGACCACGGTGACGGAAAAACGCGGTTAACAAAAAATTTTCCACCCGAAGGCGCGGAGATTGTGGTGCTGCTCCACTTATCGTGTCCCTGCGGAGCCCTCAAGGCCAGCTTGTCCCCGCAGCTACCCAATTATTAGCTGCCACGCAGACAGCTCACCCCAACATAATCTTCTCCGTCAGAACAAACACAGTCCGGCTTATTTATTCGGTCAGTGAGACTAAAAGAAACGGACAACGGAACCGCAGCACGGCCGAGAAAGACACGTGTCGTCGGTTCCACTTTGGGTTCAAAAAATCCCCGCACTAGAAGCCGCCAAACCTCAGTTTACCGGTTAAATAGGGGAAAAAAAATAGAATCATAAAAAGAAGGAAAAGTTATAGAGAGAGTGAGAGGGGGGGAAAAAAAAAAAAGTAAAGAAAGAAAAAGGGTGGTGAAGTGTTTTGTTTCGATTTGATTCTTCTTGAATATGTTCCTTTTGATGGCGAGAGTTTCGAATCCGAGCTCCGATTTCGGGTGAATGAGGGCGAGATTTCGTGAGTTTTCTGTTCCCGATCGATTTTTTCCTTTTTCCTTTTTCCCCTTCCTCTTTTAGTGTTCGGTTTGGATGCGGATTGGAGATTTTGAGCGTTGATTCATTGGATTTTGGTGTTTCTAGGGTTTGTGGAGATTGCGGCTGCACTTTGCCCCCATTTTTCAAAAAGTTTTGACAGGCAAGGGATCCTATTGCTTTTGTTATTTGTGTTTTCATTTGGTGCCATTGAATCCTAGGGTTTTTGTGAGCGAGCTCGAATTAGTGTGCAAACGCCTCTTGTTAAGATTAATTTATTTTATTGGTGCTGAATGTGTTAAGGTTTTAGCTTGAGGTCACGTAATTTAGGACGAATTGTTACATAAATGTATCATTAATGGAATAAGATCCCTGAGCTCCGTGGATATTTTCTAATTAAGCTGTTGCAGTTGCATTGCAAGGTAAATCCGTGTCCATAAAAACTGGTGAATTACCGGTAACATCCAATTGGAAAAGGCTTGTTATTTATTGTTTTGTGTTGCTTGTGAAGCGGCAATAATTTTTCAGTGTGATGAATAAAATTTCCGACATTAAATGGAGTTGCTCTGATATGATTTTCCCGACCAACATTGTGCTTCTCTCTAGGTCTTTTCTTCTTGTTAGGGAAAAGGGGGGACTCATTATTTGTGATGGTTATGTTAGTAGTTGACAAGCATCTTCGTTTTTGCAATTTTTTTGATTCTGTTTGATTCAAACTAATTTCATATCTACATAAAATGTGCATGACCTGAGGTCCGAATTCTCAGCTCATCATTAATACCGTCAGGGGCTAGCTTCTATCTAGATTCTGCTGTTAATGTTGATTCTATAACATTCCAAATATGTGTGTCATATACTATCACTATGCTTATGAATTCTATGACACCAAACTACCAAGTTAGCAATCATTCCTTCGTCATGCACTAATATGGCTTATTCTTGATCCTATAATTATTATCAATTTTCAAGTCGGTTCTCATATTAAATTTCTTGTATTAGACTCATTAAAGGCTTTTAAACCATTAATGTATATATCCAGCGTTTCATATAACCTTCTGCTATCACAACCACTGTTCTCTCTCCTTCATATTGCCTGTGACTTTTGCCCTCATATATTAATTTTTTATGAAAACCTTTGAAGTTCTTCGAATGAAAATGACCATTTCATGCTAAATATCTGATTCTCTGCTGCCATGTATTCCGTTGACTCTAATGTGCAGATCACACAATTTATAATTTTTTTTCGTGCGCAAGCTTTCTTACAAATTCCATTTCTCATCTCTCCCTCTATTAATTTCTGGTTTCTTACTCATACATGTTGCGCACATGTTTTCCAGGTTGAATTTGTCTTCTAGATTTTCTGTAACACCTATTCTGGTCTTAAGATGAAACCAAAAACAAATGGGAATATACAGAGAACTCAAAGGCTGAAGCATGTTGAAGGTGAGGGACCAAATTGGGTTCTTGTTGCAGGTGGTGCGTTGCTAAGCACATTATCCATTAGGATTGGGTGCAGGCTGAAGCAGGCTTTTGATGCAAAGCGATCAAATAATGCCCAAAATGTATTGAAAGGTCTCATTATCTGCCATTTGTCAAGCCATCCTATTATACTGTGACCTTAGGCCTCTGCCTTATCAGTTGTTAAAAATTGCTGGGTGCAGAAATGGAAATGCGTAGCCCAGAGAAGGCCTGGAACATGCAGGATGCACACAAATTTATATTGTTATACGCAGGAAGAAGATGGATGCTACCACTGTCTTTCAGGTAGAGGGCCTGAATCTATACTTTGTTGTGTATTGCAGCTCAGAAAAGGGCCCTGCAATGATTGCTTGTGTACGATGATGGACTAGTTATTCTTCCACTGCCTGTTATTGTTGTCTGCTTGGGTATTGACTTGAATTTATATTCCAAATTTATCTTTTATGTCCACATTTTAAAACCTAGAAGCTCTGACGGTTCATAAGTTGATTTCCCCCCTCCTTTTTTCCTTTTTCGGCCAAGTTGAACATTCTTTGTTTAGTCGCCAAGTGATTGGCAAGTAGTTCATCTCTTTCATATATATTAGAGAAGCCAGTTTGTAATCAATCTCTGGGGGGTGTTTTCCCTTTCTCTTTTCTTTTCTTTTGAGCTTTTTTCCCCCTTTTTCTTTTTGTTGGGCTGATGGTGGTTAAGGGTAAAGTCCATCTGTCCAATTGACAAGTTTAGCTCTCTACTTCTCTTCCATTCTTTAAAGATAAAACATGTTGAATGACTAATGCTTTAATGTTGAAAGCATGCTATGTGCCATTTTATATGTACGCATTCGCATACTAAAAGTTTGGAAGCTACTTATTTAAGAGTCTAAGATTTACTTTAGAAAGAGTATGCTTCTGCTTAAACTCTCATATGTTGCCCACTCAACCAAGTTAATACAACCACAAATATAATCTAAAAGAAGTTTCAAGTTTAGCTTCAATATCAACAATAAAGTTCAACAATGCTGGCTTTCTTGCATGCAACAGAAACTAACATATTATGAGAACTGTATATATTCAAAAAAAATGAAGGATGACGTTGTGGTGATTGTGTGGTGCATTTGATACTTTATAGGTAGGAAATAATTTCCATGCATGATGAGAATGTCGTGCCTGGGACAGTTAAAAAGATAGTGTTTGAAATAATTGGAGTTGGCGAGGAATGGTGGTAAATCTCATGAGGATGGGATTCATCTATCAGTAAAAAATTAGAGGTACTCTTGCCAGAGGACTAGGAAGTGATATCCAGGGATACCTACAGAAAATTACTATTCTAAACCCCATGCATGTTGTGGAGTGTATTTAAAGGAAGTTAAAAAACTTACCGACACCCTTTCTATCCATGATTTGACCCCTTGCAGAAATCAATTGACATGTGTGTTTGCCCATTCAAGTTCGACAAAATCTTTATCCTGGACCACTTGCCCAGTTCACCTACTTTTTCCTTCAGATTTTGGAAGCATTTTTGTGAATTTAGAGCGGATAATTCCATCTTATTTATCCCGGACCACTTGCCGAAATCACCTACTTTTCCCTCAGATTTTGGAAGCATTTTTGTGAATTTAGAGCGGATAATTCCATCTTCTCTCTGATTAGTATATTATAATATAGTTGAGGCAGGATATGAGTAACCTCGTATTGCTAGACATGTGGGATTGTGAGTGATAATGTAGTTGAAGTGCATCTATGCTGTCTTAGAAGTCGAAGTACCTAACTATGGCTACTTACAAATCTCCATGCAGCTAGGCAAGTTGGAGTTCAGGATGTTGTTATCATTATTAAGTTATATGTATTCTGTAAAATCAGTGCTGAATGTATCAAGTTGCACGGGATCTTCTGTAAGTTCAAAGATTTCATTAACACCACTAATTCATGAGCACGATAGTGAATTGCAAAGCTAACTGTTTATTTAATTTGTGGTACCTCATTTGTAAGTTACGATATAGCGTTCCTATTCTGGTGTAGTACTTTGAATAAACATTTAAGTAGTATTTAACATTTTATAAGATGACAATTTACCACTAAATGACAAGCTAGGTGGTCATGTAGGAAGATGAAGAACTTATGAAAAGGAATCTTATGTATGGGATGGGCACTGTTCTAAAAATCGGATTAATCAGCCGATTAATCCTATTCGGTGGCAGCCCACTTAATATTACATTAATCGCTCTGATTATGTGCTCGGGCGATTAATCGGGTCCAAAATGATTAATTCCTGATTAATGCCCTATTAATCCGATTAATCTCTGATTAATCATTTAGGTATTTCATATGTTTTTTTTTGAAAAACTTATCAATTGTGTGTTGGATTGCTAAGTAGTTTATATTGTGATGTTGATAATTTGATAATGATTTTTTATTAATAGTAGATGAATTGTTATTTTTAAATAGTAGATGAATTATGATATTTTATTATTGTATATTTTGCATAAAGTAATACTTATGTTTTATTATTTTGATTATTTTTCAAATTAACTTATTAGCAATTTTTCTCCATCATTCTTTAAAGCTCATTATTTTGATTGATAAATTGATTAATTTTTTATTTATCTTATTTTATAAGTAAGTTCTTTGATTATATTTATGTAGCAAAATTTGAAATCTTAGATTACTAATGTGAAGAGATAAGTTCTTTTACTTCTTCTTTTTTACTCTTTATTCATATTGCCTTGTTCATCATATCATGGTTTATAGCTTCATATCTAGATATTGTCTTGTATAATATTTAGGTATAGTCAACAATTAACTGTATATATTCATATGTAGTTGTGTATAAATATAATTAAAATATTAAAAATTTTCAAAATGATTAATTCCTGATTAATCTCCGATTAATCATTATTCAGTGATGGACCACACGAATAATGAAACCGATTTTTAGAACACTGGGGATGGGCACAGAGTACAATAGGTTCTACTTATGGTTTCACTTAAGTAGTATCTAGCAATAGATAACTTTGTTGTGTCTCATAGGTTACCCCAAAAAGTTTCAACACGTGTATCATAAAAGACCAATTAATAACTATTTTCACAAATATCATGGCTGCCCTTTGGAATATATCATAATCATGTGTCGTAGAAAAATGTAACAGTACTAGGACAAAGCTTAACTGGATTAGTGTACGCTTATCTATGTTCTTTACATAACAGGGTTCATTCATTGGTACTATTTACCAATACTTTATAAAAGTTTAGAGTGTGGACAAGTTATTTCATTAGGAATATTACTCAGTCATAGGTTCAGACTGTGAGTCCACTTTGATCTGCATCAGAAGAGTTCGTAACTGAATCTGATCTGCAGCTGGTGTGATATGGATGAATGTAGATCCGAGAAAACTTTTTGACAAGCTACTTCAGTAGAATGTAGATCCGAGAAATATTTTTGATAGCTACTTCAATAGAAACTTACCTAGGAAACACTATGAAAGGGGTAGGTGTGGCTGGACAGATCTTGACTGACTGAACAAATCATCATCATTTGATCAAATACCTTACACCTAATACTTTTTGATATATTATATGTAATTACTAGTTTACTACGTAAAAAGGATTCAGTTTTTCCAATTTATTTGAAACATGTCCCTTTATATTTGTTCTTGTAAATTTTCAGAAAAAAGTAGGTAGGTTCACATTTTCATTCCCCATCTCTATATTGTTCTCATTCATCTCCTGACATCCTTTTGTTTGTTGATATTGCAAAATTGTCGCTTTTTTGTCATTCTCCATGCTTGTACGTTGTTCAGCTTGCAGTTGCCACTCATGGTCTTCTAATTTGTACCATCCTCTGCCATGTAGAGTTAGAGTTGTGAGTTTTCTTATCTCATCATGGCAATTCTATTTCCCTCCTTGTTCCAAGTTTTAATGTACTCTCTTCTGTCTTCCTCATTACTCCACTTGTACCTTTACCTGTTTTGGAACACGAATTGAACCCAATGTGTCTTATATATAAGCTACCTTACCCTATCAATTGCAAATATGCACCTGATCTGGCTTATTTTTGCCAGTTAGTTGCATCTTAACAAGACATTCTCATCAATATATTATGTTTGGAACTAGATGTGGCAAGAGGCTGGGTCCCCATGGTAACTGAATTTAATCCTAATAACCGTTGGGCATATCTGCATCCAACCCAAATCTGAAAAGTTGCTTGTCCATTTGTAAACAAACTTTGGTTAAAAAACTTTCTATTGGTTGAAATATTTGAAACATGGACACAATATTAAAATGCTAATGCAATCAGATATATAGAGAGTTTGTATGGATAAATCATTATCTTAAGTATCAGATATTGATTAAAATTGCAGAAAAACCTCTCCTTATTATCCATAGCATTAATTACTGAGTCAGCATGGTTGTCCAGTTTAGGATCATATAACATATCGGCATGGATGTTGATCAGATATGATTGGGTAGGATATTGAGACTCTTCAAAATTCCTAGACCTTTACAACATAAAATTTGATAAATGCAAGAAAATAGGAACTTTCATAATTGATTGTTAAATTAAGTAAGAGAAAGGAATCAAGAGATATTGCATATGAAGTTAAGTTTCTAATTGGATTTTCCTGGTTTGCTGTGTGATTCAGTTTGTCCACTTTACTCTTACTCTGTGTTTTAAATGTCGGATATCGGGAAAATGTCGGATGTCACAATCGGATGTTGAATTTCGGAGATATTTGAGGCCATCTAGTAAATTTCAGACGTAATGATAGATAACAAATATATATCTTAGATGTCTTAAATAATGTAATTTTAAAATTCTTATCAAGTTAATACATGCACAACCTATGCAAAACTATATAAATATGTTTAGGATGGTATACTTACCTTAACATTTTGTATACAACTGTAGAATTTTTCAGTTGCTCCAACTTTCAAGACCAACCAACAATTGGGTTTTTCTCGAAATATCGGCGACATATTCCCGAAATATCGGCCGATAATGTCGGATTTTTCCTGAAATGTCGGCAGATATTTTCCAAAACGTCATTTCAAAGAGAGTAGGGATGTCGTGGCAGTGAGAGCTTGAAAATGAAATGTCGGCCGACATTTCAGAAATGTCAGCCGACATTTAAAACACTGCTCTTACTGTGATGCGTAGCATTTAAATTTTCGGGATTCTGTATGATATCCAGCAGTTAGTAAATAACTTACCCGTTTGTCAGCATTTTCTTGCTCAATCGGAGATCGGGTAACAGTCTGACTTCAACTCTTGTACAGTGCTCCGGTGCACATGCAGTAGTTTTGTGCCTGGTTTAACATACCTACCATTAGACATATTTTGTTTCTTTGATATCATTTTTCATTTTTTTAATTGAATATGCTAAATTTTTTGCCTTTGGACCATCTAGCTAAAACATCTTGGTTTGAAATTATTTGGGGAAAAAATCTAATATTTTTCAGTATGCTTTCATGCACCTAACATCCTACAAATAGTCCCTTTATACACGGTTTTGAAATGCAAATAGTCCCTTCACACCAGTTCGGAAATGCAAATATTCCCTGCCTAGTTTGTTTGAGAGAACAATTTAGTTTTGAAATGTTTTCCCCATGGTTTCAAATATCAACCGACTCTGATACACATCAACAATATCATATTGGATTTTGAGATACCGATACTATATTGACCCAATAATATTAGATGATATGAGGGCTGATTGCCAATTCAGTCGAAATTGCTGAATTGATGAACAAGTATAGCTGATATTGATGCTAAAAGTTATTGGCCGATATTCACACTGATATCAAGATTTTAAATCATGGTATCATTTTAAACCATGGTTTTTCGTCTTTGTAAAGATTTCTTTTTACATGGCATATAAACGTGTCATTTTGTTCTGTTAATTCTGCACATTGTTAACCAATTAGAAAGAAGCCTGGTACACTGCTGATTGTTTGGCGATAAAATGACACTTTATATAACATTTAATGCTCTCACTTATTCAAACTGTCTTCGCTCTATTTCCAAAACTCTTTCAATTGTTCTTTTGCCCTTTTTTTTTGGGGGAAAATGCCCTTGCCACCTCTTGCGTGCAAAGTTGAGTCGAGTGGATCCATGATGCTTGATTTTTCATGAAGCGATTTCTTTATTTCATGCCACCACTTGCTTCCTGCAATTGATGCAGGACCGTCATCAGTTAACATGGGCATAAACATGATCCACATACAGCTTGGACAAAAAGCTTTCTTACGAAATGTGCATCTTTTTGCATGACGACAGATGAAACCTTCTATAAGTTACATTTTTCCTCTTTGTCAGTAACTTATGTTAAAAAACAGAAATTGCTATAGAAGAACTTGAGCATAGTTGGAAAAGTCATTTGCATGTGATAATGGATGTCACCTGCCTGAGCATTGTTCCAAGTTCCAACCAACATAATGAGATGAAGTTGCTCCTTGATTTAGGGGAGTGGATAGATGTTATCCACCTTATTCATTCAAAATAACCATCATTGTGTAAAGTGACTTATTGCAACTGCGTTGATCACAACCACAAGAACATCCTCTGATATTCGTATGAGGAAGGGTAAGGATGACCTACTTGTTGTATCTCATTGTTCGAGGAAGCCATAAATGCTAATTGTGCACTCTCTCACTGCAACCGGAATTATATCACTGGAAAAAGGAGGAAGAAAATCCTTAACCATAAGATGTTGTTAATAGAAGTATTACAGAGCGTATAGTCAAGATCTATACACAAGTCTATGAAGCATTGATGCTATGTACAGAAGGTACATATGAGTGATACTCCGATACCTGGTGGAAATATATCAAGTGCTCTTATGATGTATTCTAAAATTTATAACATATTCTGGTCATATTGGATATGTAATAGTTAAAAGTGGCATGCATGAACAATGGAATCACAATTCAATTTGATTGGTAGATACAACAAGGAGAAAGCCTTTGGGTCAGGTGCATGAATTCCTTTTCTCGAATAGTATCGTCAAGGGACATCTCTTCTGTTAAATTAATGGGCATGATTTGCTTTCCAACTGCCTTAAACCCATTTCCATTTAGGTCCATGCTCGGTCCTAGCTCCATCCATTACAATTACATCACTCATAGCTGGCACATATGGCCTTCATTGCACATAGAGCCAACTATCTTGTTCTCCATATCTTCTTCATTGGAGCTAGCTTTAACTTATTTTGTGATACACTCATTGCTTATCTTATTTGAGAGCATTTTCCACTCATCCATCTCAACATCCTCATTCAGCCATACTTCTTTTTGAGGGAGAAATGGGGCCTCAAACTCGAAAGCCCCAGCCTGAAAATTCAGTCATACCTACTTTCTGAACATTTTTTTAAATTAATTTCTCAACATCCTGGCACACATTCATGGCTGGTCTTATAGCCGTCTTATACAAATAGTTCTGAGTAGAAGCATTTCTCCACTTTCCACTTTGGTTCTCTGTTGATACGTTTCTATAAATTCATCGACTTTCTTCAAAAAGATAATAGAGTAATGTTACACAGGTAACTACTTATTTACTATAACTTAGAAATTTATTCTACTATATTAAATTTATACCCTATTTTACTTGTTTAAGCATTTTAGTGTTACTAATTCATGTTAGATGCATACAAATACATATGTATATAGGATTTTGAATATTTGCTGTACCTTCATACCTATTTCGGGCTGCAACTAGCGTTCTTCGAGAGGAACCGGTGATGTGGAATACTGGAATCAAATGCCAAATAAGAGAATTTAGGTTTTGGGTATGATCACAGGTCGGAACCTGGATCTAGGCTTCACCACCAGTTGAATCAATCAAAAATAGACTGAATCAAAAACATAAGCATAGCTTTTTATTCAAATATTCAATATCTTTATTCATCAAACTGAGTCTCTTAAATAGACCCTTACAAAGAAGAGTTTCACCACATAACTGATGTGGTACTAAACACTGAACTCAATAAAGCAATACGAAGTGAAAGAAGACTCAATAAACTAGACCTAATCAGGACTCCTCAAACTGACTCAAACGAAGTCTGATTGGACTCAAATGAAAAACAATGAACAAAATAAAATATGGACTATACAATCCTCCAATAATAACAATAACAACTGACTTATAAACAATTAGGGCTCAAATTAGGACCAAAGTGGTGCCGATGTGACACGATGGCGACAACGTTGATATGTACTTAGAGAAACCGGTGTGATGCCCTCATCAGTACTCTCGATGTGAACAAAATTTAACCCCGTCGAGTATGGCTCCAAATGTCTTTCATAGAACTCTAAAAAATCTGGGTCTAATCTCTATAGGTTTTCTCGGGTAATCCATGTATCATCAGATTCTGGACGACCTTTCCTATGTACTAGATACCGTCTGCAACCACCATCCTAGTAGAGATGATCTGATCATCTTTTATGCTATCAATTTGTTCTACTGTAAATGAGTTAATTGTTGTTGGTAGTGGGGGAAGTGGGGTCCCTCAAATAAAGACTCGAGAGTAGGCTCATCAAGATTCACAAGTAGATTATCAGGGTTAAAAGGAGGACCTTTATAAGTTACCAACAACAACAACTAAGCCATTTGTCCCAAGTATTTGGGATAGGCTACATGAACTAAAAGAGAATTACGCTGGATCGGGCACATGGATCAACTTTCTCCACTCATTCCTATCGAGCAATATGCCTTCGCTAAGACCTTTAGCCTCTATATCTTGTCGTATTACCTCCATTCATGTTTATTCGGTCTCCACTGCGCTCTTTTAACTTGCCTTAATTTGATACGCTCTACTCGTCGGATTGGTGCATCTGTAGGTTTACGTCGCACATGATCAAACCATCGTAGGCGATTTTCTCTCATCTTCTTTTCTTATAGAGGCTACCCCTATCTTAGTACGAATATCCTCATTTCTCACCTTATCTCTCCTCGTGTTACCACACACCAACAAAGCATGTGCATCTCTGTTGCACTCATCTTCTGGGCATGATATCTCTTTATAGCTCAACATTCTGTGCCGTATAACAAAGCTGGCCTAATAGCACTCCGATAAAACTTTTCTTTCATGCCATAAAGGAATATTATGATCACATAAAACTCATGTTGCGCTCTTCCATTTCAACTAGTCGGCTTGGACCTATGGTTGACATCACTATTGATCTCCTCATCTTTTTGGATAATAGAACCCAAGTATTTAAAATGACTGCTCATTGGTATTTCTTGACCATCTAATATCACAATGCTATAATCTCAGATTCTCTGTTTACTGAATTTACACTCCATATCCTCTGTTTTGGTCCCACTTAATCTAAAACCTCTAGATTTTAGAGTTTGCCTTCATAACTCCAATTTTGTATTTACCCCAGTTCTCGTTTCATCGACAGGACAATATCATCAGCAAATAGCATACACCACGGTATCTCATCCTGAATAGCTCTAGTAAGCTCATCCATCACTATGACAAATAAGAATGGACTCGATGCAGATGATGCAATCCAATTATGATAGAAAATTCACTTGTTATGCCTCCACAAGTTCTGACATTTGCTACTACTCCATCGTACATGTCCCTGATTATGTCAATATATTTGATGGGGACTCTCTTTTTCATCAATGTCCACAATAATGCCTCTCTTGGTACCTTATCATAAGTTTTTTCTAAATCAATAAAGACCCTATGTAAAATTCTCTTCCTCTCTCAAAATCGCTCTATAAGTTGACGAAGCAAATGAATAGCCTCTGTCGTCGATCGCCTTGGCATGAACCCAAACTTGTTCTCTGATAGTCTTTATAAGCTACCAAGTCTGATATATTTTATATCAAACTAATACCGAAATCTGAAGGTAAATCAATTACATAGGCATTTGGATTAATTTTCTTAAGGATTTTAAAAGGGCTAGCACTACGAGCAGTTAATTTCTTAACAGCTCCAGGTGGGAACCGTTTCTGACGAATCTGAATCATTACATAATCACCCTCATTAAATTCAAGGTGTCTATGGTGCAAATCAACATAGGATTTATACTGAGCACTACTTTCCTAAATTTTCTTGCTTATTTTTTTTATGCAAATCATGTATACGTGATGCAAATACAGATGCTGACTCGACACTCTAGGATGTTGTGCCATGGGAATAAGATTTATAGGCTTCCTAGGTTTGTAATCGTGCATTACCTCAAATGGACTCATGCCTATTGACCTATTACATGAACTATTATATGCAAATTTAGCAATGGGTAAGGTGAGATCCCAATTTCGCAAATGTTCACCGACCAGATATCGTAAAAGATTTCCTAGGCTCATGTTAACCACCTCGGTTTGACTGTCTGTTTGGTGATGAAAAGCAGTAAAAAATTTGAGATTAGTCCCCATCTTGTGCCATAGAGTTTTCTAAAAGTAACTCATGAACTTGACATCTGTATCTGACACAATAATTTTGGGTAAATCATGCAGCTTAACTACTCCGTCAAAGTAGATCTGAGCAATTTTAGAAGCATCAGAAGTCTTGCTGCATGAACAATATTTTTTTAAAGGCTTGAAAATTTGTGGAGCTAGGGTTTAGGAGTTTTATGGAGGGAAAGTAGGATTTTCGGCTCTGATACCAAAATAATGTGGAATCAAATACCAAATAAGAGAATTTAAGATTTTGAATATGATCACAGGTCGCAACCTGGATCTAGGCTTCACCACCAGTTGAATCTATCAAAAATAGACTGAATCAAAAACATAAGCAAAGTTTTTTATCCAAATATTCTATATCTTTATTCATCAAACTAAGTCTCTTAAATAGACTCTTATAAAGAGAGTTTCACCACATAACCGATGTGGTACTAAACACTGGACTCAATAAAGCAATACGAAATAAAAGAAGACTCATTAAACTAGACCTAATCAGGACTCCTCAAACTAACTCAAACGAAGTTCGATTGGACTCAAACGAAAAACAACAAACAAAATAATATATGGTCTATACGATCCTCCAATAATAACAACTGACTCATAAACAATTAGGGCTCAAAACCAGGCCTAAAGTGGTGCCGATGTGACACGACGACGACGATGCTGATATGTACCTAGAGGAACCGGTGTGATGCCCCTATCAACCGGGTCAAAACTTTATATTTAAGCATGCTCACATGGTAGCTAGTTTTTTTCCCAAGAGGAAAGATGGTCAAAATTCTGGAGTTAACAAGATCAGATGGGATAGTGACCTCCTGGGAAGGCCTTGCTTAGGCATTATTAATGGCTGGTACAAAATAGTTACATGAACCCAAGAATTAATCGCGGCCAACATTTTTAAGGAAGCAACATGGCACAAATTCTGTAGTTAATCGTGCTTGGATGGTGGTAGTACTCAGGTTGGTGACCTCCTGCAAAGTGCTTGCTGAGAGGGTTTACATGAATTTGGATTAGTGCATCTAAGATATAAACAGCACAACCTAGCATATTCCATCAGGTTGGCATTGGCTATGTGAGCCCAATGATGTAAATGGTTCCTATTTGGGTGCAAATATATCATTACGCTGGAAGTTAAATTTATTTCTTTTAATTTTTCATCTGTTCTATTCCAGCTTGAGTTCAAGTTCTTTCCCAAATTAGGTTTATGGTGCTTGTGTTCAAAGTCTTGGCGAGTTTTGTTTCACTTTTATCTTCTTTAGGTGAGATTCCTGTCTTCTTTTCATCTGTAGAAAATTGACTTCAATCCCCCTGGTTTACAACACATTTACCTAAGTGTACATAATGACTGCTGTCTACATCACATGATTGCTTTAAGTTTGCGTGCCAATTTTTCTTGGCTTGTTTTGTTCTATGGAACTTATTCCATTCTCTAGTCCTTTTCATCCATTTGCAGAATTAACCTAACCAGGTTTGAAATATCGCGATACTGTTATAGTGCCCCGATACCGATGTTGTTGATATTACCCGGTATATCAAAATGATACCTGATATTGCTGATATGACGAGACGATGTTGCTGATAAATGGCCGATGTTGCCGATTCTAATACCCAGATTCTAAGTCGATACTCATACTGGGACCAAGATTTCAAACCAGGGAGTCCCCATCAAATATATGACATAATCATGGATATGTACGATGGAGTAGTGACAAATGTCAGAATTTGTGGAGGCATAACAAGTGATTTTTCAATCACAATTGGATTGCATCAAGGATGTGCATTGAGTCCATTCTTATTTGCCATACTGATGGATGAGCTTACTAGCTATTCAAGATGAGATACCGTGGTGTATGTTATTTGCTGATGATATTTTCTTAGTCGATAAGATGAGAGTTGGGGTAAATGTCAATTGGAGTTGTGGAGGCAAACTCTAAAATCTCGAGGTTTTAGTTTAAGTAGGGCCAAAACAGAGTATATGGAGTGTAAATTCAGTAAACATGGAATTCGAGATTATAGTATTGTGAGACTAGATGGTCAAGAAATACCGATGAGCAGTCATTTTAAGTACTTGGGTTCTATTATCTAAAAGGATGGAGAGATCGATAGTGATATCAACCATAGGATTCAAGCCGGCTGGTTGAAATGGAGGAGCGCAATAGGAGTTTATGTGATCGTAACATTCCATTATGGCTGAAGGGAAAGTTTTATCGGACTGCTATTAGGCCAGCTTTGTTATATGACACAGAATGTTGGGCTATAAAGAGACATCTTGCCCAAGAGATGAGTGTAGCAGAGATGCGCATGCTTCGTTGGATGTGTAGTAACACGCGGAGAGATAAGGTGAGAAATGAGGATATTCGTACTAAGATAGGTGTAACTTCTATAGAAGAGAAGATGAGAGAAAATCACCTACGATGGTTTGGTCATGTGTGACGTAGACCTATAGATACGCCAGTCCGGCGAGTAGAGCGTATCAATTTAGGGCAAGTTAGAAGAGCGAAGGGGAGACCGAAGAAAATATGGATTGAGATAATACGACAAGATATAGAGGCTAAAGGTCTTAGTGAAGGCATATTGCTCGATAGGAATGAGTGGAGAAAGCTGATCCATGTGCTCGATCCGGCGTAATTCTCTTTTGGTTCATGTAGCCTACCCAAAATACTTGGGACAAATGACTTAGTTGTTGTTGTTGTATCTCTAATTCCTAACTAGACTTCGAGTGCAGTAATACTTTTTCGGCTTAGTTGGTTCTCCAAAACATTCACATTTTTCTTCGTTTGATGTTCACCTAAACCATCTTTAAACTATTGCAATTATCATTTCCATATCTTAGTTATTTTAACTCTTCATCTAGATTCTTTTCCCTTATAAGTTAATTTGGCATGAGCTTAAAGCTGTATGACTAAGAATGTTGGTCTTTCTATTTCCACTTGGGCATCAAGGTTTCATGGCAAGGCCAGTTCTTGCTTTTATTGTCATTCACTAGGGATTCAGTTCATCTGTACTTGATGTTAGATAAGATGGTAGTAAAAACCATATTAATTGTTTCAGACATTGGGACATGCTCCGTAATGTTTTGGTTGATAAAGGTGAAGTTGATGATGGTGGTTTACAAATAACATAAACCACTTTGCAAAAAAGCATGTGAACAATTTTTAGTAAGGTGTTCATATCTTGCCTTTGAGGGACAATCTATCTTCACTATTTGTTATTTGTATATTCCAATATGTTTGCTTGCATCTTTTTACTATTGTCTGTTTTTATTCTTTGGGATTATTTTTTCTTGGGATGTGATTCCATTTAGGTCTTTGGCTGAATTATACTTAAGAGAGAATGTGGTCCATCTAGTAACTCTTAGCATCTTATCTCATATTCTAGGTTTCTTTTCTCGGGGTTGGGTTGCGTTACTAAAAAAATTGCCTACAAGGCATATGGAATGAACTCTCTCTCATAGTCATCTTTAGGGGCACAAACTCATAGATGGCGTCAATTAATGTGTCCCTATAGAAACTTGGAAAATTCAGTTATGGATATTCTTGACTTTTAGTAGTGCGCCATACAACTACTAAGGACCCTTGCTGCTGTATTCTTGTTTTTTTAATCAGTTTTTTTAAATGTGTTCATGGTGAGAATTGAATCTGGGTTGAGAATTGAATCTGGGTTAATCTGATACCATACTAAAGCCCATGCCACTCTATCAAAACTCCGAATTTGTGGTGAGGGTTAAGGATAATATATTTATATTCTAACACTGCACCGCATGTCAACCACCCTTTTTATGGGCTAAAACCTCGGTTTTTGCACAATGATATTCTTGTCTTTTCTTCCTGGATTTGTTTTTTTAAATGCGCATCTGATGAGAAGTGAATCTAGGTTTCTCTGATACCATATTAAAGTTCCTCTCATTACACCAAAACTCCAAAACTATGGTGAGGGTTGAGGGTAATATATTTATATTCTAATAACAACAATAACAACAAAGCCTTTATGCCAAATTTTTGGGGTAAACTCCATGAGTCCTTTCTTCCATTTAGATGCGTCAAAAGGTCATCTTCTTACTAACATGGACCATTTACCATTTACATATCCTTGTTACTCGCATCCATCAAAGTTTGTTTTGGCTTCCTTTAGTCCTCATTACCTCATTAACTATCATCATATCACTTTTCCTAATTCGCAGGCGTTGCATGTCTAAACCATTTCTTGTCGATTCCCCCTCATTTTATCCTCAAACGGAGCAACCTCAAGTGTTTTTTTTTGTTTTTTTTTTTTTAATTTTATATTTTTACAGATGAACTCTTTTCCTATCCCAGCTCTTAGTGTATTGTCATTCATACATCGTAGCATTTTCATTTTTGCTACATTCATTTTTTGGACATGTTTCTTATTTTTCTGACATTCTGATTGATAGAGAATACCAACTCTTGCAGACGTTCTATAAAATTTCCCTTTGATTTCTTGAGTAGCCTTCAATCGCATGAAACACCAGAGACAGTTCTTCACTTTAACCATCCAGCTTTGCATCTTCCTCGATTCCATCATCTTGATAAATTGATGAATTACTGCATCCAAATAACTAATATGAGTATTTGTAGTGCGCTATAGCTGACAGCATTTCCTTGAGTTAAGGCTCATATGATGATGATGATTTTCCCCTATCATCACCCACCATATGAACTCCCTTAATTATCTGTCATTACCTTTTCTGAAGTTGATGGTGGTAGACTGTTGTCTTTTGCTTTAGATAATCTACTGCCTATAAAATCCTCTTAATTTTTTGACATGTTGGCAGGAAAAAGAAAACTTGAGTTGAATTGATCATCTTTGTATTACTGCCTTATGCTATAGCTTGTTATGACTTTTTAGTAGTTATCTTGTGATAATTTCTGCCATTCATATAAATCACTAGTCTCTGTTGATTCAAGCATTCATATGCATCCTACTGTCTGTTGACTCAAGCTATACTTACATGTATCCTCAAGCAAGCCTGAAGACCTTTACTGCCATTGGGCATATAGGTTGTCATATGACTTTCAACAATTAATTCTGTGATAATGTCTGCCATTAGTATACATCGCTAGTCTCTGCTGATTTGAGCATTTGTATGCATCTCTAATCTCTGCTGATCCAATCATTTGTATGCATCCTTATTCTCTGTTGATTCAAGCTCTACTTAAATAAATCCTCAAGCAAGCCTGAAGATTTTTTCTGCTGAATTCAGGGCAACTTATTCTGACAGGACGTGAGAGCTGATTCTTAGTAGCCGTAGTGAAAAATTCAAGCATTAGTCATTTAAGTAGACACAGAATTGAACGTAAAATAAATAAATAAATAAAACCTCAAGCTCTAGTTAAATTATCCTCTCATTCTAACTTTGATTTTGACTTATAGTTTCTCTAGTGGTAAATAATCCTTCAGAGCAGCTGTTGATCGATATTTTCATAAATGCTCCTAATTCACATTTTTATAATGACTGGCTTGGATACCTCGATCTGTAAGTCAAGTTGTCTTGATTGTTTGAGAGCAGTGTGTCTCTGGCTAATGGATGAGGATCCTTGTAATTCAATATGCATATTCACTATGTTTAAGCTAGGATAGATGTTCTTGAGCATTGGTTTAACCAAATCTGTTTTGCTTATATTATGCTGATTATTGTAATATATCACACCTCTGAATGTAATCTTACAATAGTCAAATTGGTTAATTTTTAACTGATTTCTGCAATATAATGCAATTTAAAAGCTTCCGTATTAGGCTGCAAATAATGAATAAAGCAAGTAGCACAAAAAAATGGTTGATACTTTTATGTCCCTTTGACCACCCTGTATATTGAATTCTTTATCTTACTTAAAAAGCTAATCTTTTGTGGTACAGGTAACTTAAATGGTGAAGTGAACACCAAGCATGCGCCGCCCAGCCCGATGTCAAAAGATGGAGATCATTCCCTTCCACTAGTAAAGATCCCAGCAGCAGAATCAAATAAAGATGGCAACGGCGTGCTGTGGACATCATCACCAGATCGCCTTGAGCTGCCTCGGAAGCCATTCCATCGCTCCAATAGTTCAGACTCTCCCTCTTTCTCAGAATCAGGATCTGATATCTATAGCAAGCGAGAGGTAATACAAAAGCTCAGGCAGCAGTTGAAGAGACGGGATGAAATGATAATGGAGATGCAGGCCCAGATCATTGACCTACAGAATTCTCTAAGTGCTCAAATGACCCACTCAGCCCATCTCCAAGCTCAGTTGGATTCCGCCAACCAGGACTTGTTTGATTCAGAGAGAGAGATCCAACGGCTAAGAAAGGCGATTGCTGATCATTGTGTGGCCGAAACCGTTTCTCCTGAAAGGTCGGGCACGGTCAGCAGAAACTGGCGAACAGAAACAATGAACGGGGGAGCTATGAATGGGGGATCGAATGGATACCTTGACAGTATGGATGATGTCGAGCTGCACTGTGTTGGTGTTGAGAAGGGAGAGGAGGAGACGTGGACAAGGTTGGGATGTTGAAGAGAGAAGTTGGGGAGCTGAAGGAGGTAATAGAAGGAAAGGAGTTCTTGCTCCAGAGCTACAAAGAACAGAAGGTAGAGCTGAGCGCGAAGGTCAAGGAGCTGCAGCAGAAACTTGCTTCGCAGGTACCGAATATTTTGTAGTAGACGATTTTGCAGAGACTGTAGTGATTCTTGTTTAGGTGGCTGTTCTACAATGGGAGCTGTGTTTTTCGTGTTGCTGTGATTTTTTCCATTTTATGTATAGTTTCTGGGATGTGGTTGTGTCTTGTTCATGTCAGCTTTTGTAAATCTAGCGAAGGCTGAACTGGAGATGCAAACAGATAGGAATGGTGGTGCTTAAGGGCTTAGTTTGCAGGAATTCTATGAAAGTTTTTTAATGGTCCTTCAGTGTTTTGTGATATGCTTGTGGCTTGCAACTGAGAATCAAAGATGCTGCATCAAATATGTTCTTACTAAAGAGAGAGAGTAGATTTTTTTTTATTTTTTTATTTTTAAAGCAGATTCCAAACTGCTGCATTCTTTTCTGTATGATGAACTTTTTGTTTTGACTCTGTATCTCCATGAGCATTGGTTTTAAATATAGGTCGATTCTGAGATATATATTAGTAATATCATATCAGGGTTTGTTAGAGGTATTCACGATGAAATTAGCAGATATTCGGGGCCGGTGTCGTGGATGAGTCATATTATTGATATTGATGATATTGATCTTAAAAATCATTGTAGTTCAACAATTCTGACAATGTTCTCCCCTTGATTGAGTCATGCCGTTCTAGAGATAGAAGGAAAATAAATAAATAAACCAGTGAACACGGAATAATCAACACTAACAGGGTGTTTATAGCATTCGACTAGTATAGTATAGTAGTACATAGGGGGGATTCATAAATCAACACCCAACCGTAGTTGATACATTTAAAGGGAAAACAAAAACAAAAATCACCTTCACATCACAGCGCAAAAGTCAAAAACAGCAGCAGCACTACATTTTGCAAGACTTCTTTTTATTCATATCACCTACTAAATCCTTCCCAAAAACTAACACAGCTGGCGAACCGCGGCTACTGCGATCGTTGTGGCTTACGACATGCAATGATAGAGTACTTGATCAGCTTCTTGTTGTACCCCTCAATGTACAGCCGCATTGCAAGTGCTCCTCGTATGGTCGTCCATCCTAATTCAAACAAGGAAGAAAGAAACAATAACTAATCGGCGACTGAACATGAACCAGAGGAATGGAATGTAACCGGAGACCATCTCACCGCTGCGCAGCAGGAAGTGATGCCTCGCCATGTCAGCGCAGACCGGGTGACGGCAGGCCAAAACGGCGCCACATTCTCCGACCAGTCTGCCGTCTTGATACCCTACGGATGTAGATTTTCACTTTGAAACACAGTAACTAAGATAGAATGAGTTTTTAAGGACTGAACCAGAAATAAATAAAAAGATTTTGCCTGGAGTTTCAAGGACTGGAACATTTTGGTGTAGTCAGCAGCTGAACACCATTCACCCAGGTGAAATGAAGCGCATATCTTGTCCAAGAGTTTCTTTTCATCAGGCTTCAGAGAGTCCTCGTCAGGAGAGAGATCTCTGTGACACCCAGTCACTATTATTATGGTAGCCCCCGGTGCTGCGACGCGTTCCATTTCGCTAACAAACTTTAAAAAGAAATTAAAAAAAATTTATAAAAAATAAGAAGGATATATAATATCATTAGAAACATGAATTTGCATCAATTCTTCTGGTTTTTTTTTATTTTTTTATTTTGGAGAGCAGAGAATGGAATTAAAGTTATTCCAGCATAAGAAAATTTTCGTTAATTATGAAATACTTGCAAAATCTATCAACGGTTTGTGATCCAAGTGTCTACTGTTTTGGTTTGGATGATAATACGAGAGTTTAATTAAGTTATAGATATTTTTAAACTTTATGAAAAAGTTTATTGAGTACCAAATTAATTACCTTCATCTTGTCAGGCATTAGCTCGGCACTTTCAAGAGACCAAACCAGGTCAAATTGCTCATCAGGAAAGGGTTGGTCCAATGCATCTGCAACTTGGAAGGACACCTGCCAACATGTCCACAATCTCAATATTAATTACAAATAATGCAAGAATTAGTTTTCTGTTTTTTTTTTTCCTTTCATAAAGTAATTATTTCATTACTAGTATTTAAAAATAATAAAAAAATAGTGTCATTTATTCTATTATTAAAAAATCGTTCATTTTGTAACCATTTGGAGAACACTTAAAAAGAACCAAAGAGTGCATGATTTTTTTATATGCAACCAGCATATTTCATTTCTAAGAAGACACACCAGAAGTACTTTATTCTGTTGAAGTCACGTCGACAACTTTCACGCACGTGCATGACACGTGCACTTTTGTAATATTAAAACAAGAAGGAAGACTGATATATTTGCAATACTGAAACAAAAAGCACTGAAAGGATAAGAGGAGGGAGCTCAGTGATTAGATACTTTGTCTCTCAATCCCTCTGCCACTGCAAGAGCTTGTGCTTTTTGAGCTTCAACAACACCCAATGTGATGCCACAGCAATTTGCTCCATATTTTTTTGCAAAATATATAGAACTTCCACCCATTCCACACCCAACATCAACTATCTTCCTGGGCTTCTTCAAAGGATTATCTGCACACATAGAGGACCAAAAATCTCAGCTACACTAATTAGAATTTTTGGAACCCAACATCCACAAATTTGATAAATATAAAAGGGGACAAATATTCAGTTTATACAATTACTTATTTTATTTTACAAACTATTTTAGTTTTTAATTTATTTATTTGTATAGCATAACAACATAATTATTAATTTGTTAGTAGTTAGATTATTCAAAAGAAACATAATTTTATAATTAATAAAAAAATTGTATATATCAACTTTTTACTTCTTATCTGTCAAGTGTTCATTTTGATTGATTCAACTGCTTTCTTATTATTTTAAGAGAAGAAAATAATTAATTGTTAAAAAGGATATATTATGTTTAATTTACATTTTACAAGTGTTGCATGCTTTTAGTTTATCAACACAATTTGTTCATCATCTATCTTTTGAACAAAAACATTTTTGATGATATACTCCTGTTTGAAATACCGGTATCTCACAATATACTAGACCATGATAGGTAGCGGTACGAACCCTAGTATTTTGGTATACCACTAACAACAACAAGTAAAGAATAATTGTTATTAACAAATTTAACATACTTATAAAGTATGTAAATTATATTTAAAATAAATTAATAATAATTGTTAATATATATAAATTAACTGATATGTTGGCCGGTATTAGATTTAAATATTGGCATGGTGGTATTACCGGCGGTATATCAGATTTAAATGCCAGTATTGGTCAGGTTGGTACACTATCGTATATCGCTATCGGCACACTTCCAGTACCCGTATACCAACGAATATACCAGAATACTTCAAACACTTCAACTAGTATGTTGCTAAAACAGTGATGATATAACTAGTATATATATTAACTGATAAATACTAGCTATTGCTTAGCTTAACATGTATTTACTAAAAAAAAATTTAATTTGATTTTATAATAACCATAAAAGAAAATAATACAAATATTTCAA
Source organism: Agave tequilana (assembly GCA_038442645.1). Lineage (NCBI taxonomy): Eukaryota > Viridiplantae > Streptophyta > Magnoliopsida > Asparagales > Asparagaceae > Agave > Agave tequilana. The sequence continues at coordinate 27,275 of JAVJIF010015848.1, forward strand.
GTGTCGCATTGTGTGACACGTATATAAGATTTGATATTAACACTGATCGTGTAATAAGTAGTCAATATTATCAATTCTGTTGTCAAAATTTTGAGATTTTAAACTATGATGATGATGCATACAGTTTACACAGCAGGTGCCCGGCTGAAAGCGACAACAAGACAAGAAGAAACTACACAATAAGGTCAAATGGAAGTAAATTAGAGCGAGTGCCCGCGAAAACGACAACAAGAAAACAGTAATAGTCTCATAGAACTTACTGTGCATGGAAAAAAAAAGAAGAAGAGCAAAAGAATGAAAAAAAAAAAAAACAAAATATTCACTAAATATAAATAAAATTAATAAACAAATAATATCTCCGTGCTCTTCGAAACTTGCTCTCCTCATGCCAGTTTGCATGTGCTTCGAAACTGTATAGCTGGAGAGGATTTCTTTTACGATTCTATTTTTTTGTATTTATATGATTATTTTTATTAAAATCTTATTAATAAAATAGTGAGCCTTAAACTCACCGTTTACTTTCAGAAAAAAAAAAAATATATATTAACACCTGCAACGCCGGCGAACTTGAGTGCTTCTTCGATCATCCGGACCTGAGCGGACCGGTGGTCTGATAAATCGGCCGGTTCGTCCGGTTCGTAGTAGCCGTTGTGCATGTGGTCTCCCCATATGTTCTCCCACAGACCCGACAAGTCGTCGTAGAACTCGGCAATCCCCTTGTTCAGGCCATCATCTGCCATCGCCACCGCCATCGCTCGCTCGCTCGGTTGATCTCACACGAGTGGAACCAGAGAGTATGAGAGAACGCTTGTGCTTCATTGCTGCATCCCCATGTGGTAGCTATATATACACACGACAACCAGCAAGGTTCGATCGTGATTTAAATTTGAAAATTATATTTCTCTTTGAAAAATCAAATGCTCGGCTCGGCCGGCACTACTTTTCTCACTGACGGTGGTGTTTATGTCTTAGTCCAAGTCTAACAAATTGTACAAAAGAGTACCAGACTTTTTCGGAGCACTCTCTATCTGCCTACTGTTGTTTAGTTCTTTTTTTTTTTTGGTTCAACACACAACAATCACATAACTGTACAAGGGACAACAAAGATTAATGTCTAAATGTGAAAAGCTTGTTTGGATTCATCTAAATCGATATGAAAAGTGTTACAAATTTGAAAATGAGACCTCTTATGATTATCATGTCATTTCCAATCATTTAAACTCTCAATGCTGCCTTCCGAAGTTATCTCTCGCCCGCAGTCTAAAGTCACACAGCCACCCAAAGCTGACTTGAATCCAGACCAATATGAGTCGTGCTCTTATTTTGAATAATACAAGCTTAATCAAGCGTGATTTGGTTCTTAACTCAATTAAACAGATTACTTGTTAGTTGTTAAGAAGATTATTGAAATTTATTATGTGTAAATTAAATGAATAATGCCCGTCCAACTCGTGATTTACAGACTTTATTAAGACGCTGTCTACAAAAAAAATATATTCTCTCTTTCTTGAGAAAGATTAAAATAAGCAATTCTAGTACATTATCCATTCACTCGGTCTCTTCCTAATGAGAGGTTTTTGGGAGAAAGTCAACTTTCATGCAAATCAAGTAAGACTTTAGAGAAGTTTCGGTAGTGTTACCTCTATAAATATATAAATTAAATTGTTTAAGGGGAATTCTACTCATATCCATCTTTTTTGATGTCTACACTCACCTTTTTCTTTTTACTCACTTATCAATTTTAAGTTATCATAATTTGCTCTAAGCTCTTAAAATTTCTCAAAATTTTTTTTTTTTATTTTATTATCAGATAGATGTAAAATTACTCACTGAACCTCGTCAAGATAAAACTCTTGGTCTTTTATATTTTCACTTAGCAGATTGGTGACATTGAGATGTTTCTTGCGAACATAAAAAAAACGGGTGCAAAACAAAAAGCATACAACCGAAAGGATTATATTAAGAGTGGGTGTAGACATTAAAAAAAGGTGGGTCTGAGTAAAATTTCTCATTATTTAAAGGGTTTCTAACATTTAGGTCCCTAACAAATATTTTATTTGAATATTAGTTCCTAATAATATCATATTTGAATATTAGCCCCACCACAGTATGAAATTCACTTGATATTAGTCTTATGCTATGTATTTTGTCCAAATCTGATAAATAAACATTATAATAATCTAACTAGGGTGTTAACTTATATATTTGTCTACAATTTTAGAGTTACATAAGTGAGAAAGAGTCAATCGGATGGCTGAGCAAAAACTTTAAAAGAAAAATTCTGTGCGAGAAGAAAAATACGAACAGGAGAAACCATCAAAACAAAGGAAAAAAAGAAACAAGAAGGATGTCTAGCAACTTGGATTGGCACAGGTAACGGAACAACAGGTAACAAGGTAAGCATGCTAACATAACCAGGGAGTAATAGAATATTCCTTGTTTTGAAACAAATTATTAGTTAGAAGGAATTTAAGAAATGAACAATAAATTGTGAAGTAACAATATCCAAATATCATATTGTCATGAGCTAATGTCCAAATAAGAGATTTGTTAGGGACCTAGAACTTAAAACCCTTGTTTAAAAGTCATTAACTCCTTATTACTAACTAATCTCTCAAAAACAATTAATACTTGTATGTGCCAGATAAGTTTTGTTAAAGATTAACAAACTTCAGAGTCATATTCTAATCTGTTGCATATAAATTAAATGGGAAATATTTATCAGACTCGTGCTTCACAGACCTGAAGATATATATCCACACGCGTATGAATGCATGAAAAAAATAGAGAGGAAGAGAAATTTCTTCTCTCCTCGTGCTGCTGCCTTCAAAGACTCTGAGTGTACAGTAGTCACCCACTCTCTTCTTTTTTTTCCCCCCAATGTGCAAGTTTTTTAAAAGAAAGTTGACATCCTTGCGGATCAAACGAGAAATTATCTCCATAATTAAATTTGTAAATTTTGCTTCAATAGTCATTACTACTACCTAATCTCTCTTAAAGAAATATTTTTGTGTGTAGAATATTTTCAAATCTTGGTATCGAAGTCTTGCTTCAATGCACTTTGAGTGGAAAATATGTGCCAAATAAATTTCGTTAGAAATTAACACACCTCAAAGTCGAAGCAATTTTTGAACCAAGTTCATCATTATCAATTACCAAGCACCAAAAAGAGGTGATATTGTAGAATTAATTGTATATTCACACTTTTAGAACTGAACAAGTTTTGTGGAGATATAGAACTCGAAAATATTTGGTTCGGTTAAGATATCCTAGCAAAATTTCTTGTTCTGTCCATGTCATTTTTTTTTTTTGAATTCTCATTTTTATGTACGGTTAGTGATGATTAAGTCCAAATTTGGTGAACTCTGTAAAGAAAGACAAGTTTAAAAATACACAGCAACTGGCTTCTCAAGTAATGGACAAAAACTTTCATCACTAAAAAAATGAGAGGAAAAGAAACAATTTTGTATTTAATAGTAATAGATAATCACCAGCCTGCAACAAAAGTTCCATTAAAAAAATCATACAACAAAAGTAAGAGCGAAAAAACTTGCAAGCCAGCGTGATATTCGATGGTACATATACATGTAAAATAGTATTTGTGGTGTATTTGATCCATGACGGTTCCAGTTTTTTTTTTTTGCCAGCATGAAGGAGGTCTGATTAGAGATACAGTTTTTTTTTTGCCCCCATTTTTTTTCCTCTCTTTTTTTAAAGGGCGTTAGCTTTATTAGATGTAGCACTAGTTTCTCACAGTAATACAAATGAGAAGACAAAAAGTTACGAAGTTCAAACATCTACGACCCATTTTGTGCGCTGCAGTGTTGCTTTCGGACAAAGACTTCAACACTGACTGACTATTCAGACATCGACGACCCATATTGTGCGCTGCATTATTGCTCAGCCTCCTTCCAACTTCGGACCAGACTTCTGCACTGATTGACAGCAGAATGACCCCGGCCTCTGCTTGCTCCGGCTCTGTGGAATTTGACTCGAACCCGCCACAATTTGCAACGCCCGCCCTAACGTTGCTGGCCAACACCTGCCCTAAGTATTTGTTTTCGATAAGCAAGTCCAGGGTAACCCAAGTGAGAATTATCCATGTTGTTAGCATGCAAGCAATTGTTCTACGGTCCTAGGTCTTTTTGAATTAGCCTAGATAGGTGGCTCTCCATGATCCTTTGGGTACCTAGGGGTGCTTCATAATGTATAACACCACAAAGAAGAAATTGCTTCATGGTGTAGTCAGAGGTTAAGAAGTCAGCACATTATAGGATCGATCTCCTAGTGGGACGTTCTATTTTAGAAAATAGGTCATAAGTATTTCTACAATGCGAACTCTACCTAAGTGTATTCATGAGGTAGGGGAGCCCGCAGGCGCTGTGCATATTAAACTAAGCACTCAAAACAAAAGAACAACAACCACACCTTTTCGAGAACTGTTTGTAGAATTCTTGTGAACTTCAGAAAAATCTTTTAGGTTTCAAAATTGCAGATCTGGGAGGCTGCAGGTCTAGGCAGCCAAGGGTTGGCCGTCCAGGTTTAATTTTTTTTTTTTTTTTTTTTTTTTGGGAATTTGGAAGATTTTTTTTTTTTTTTTTTTGGTTGAATCTTTAGATTTCTTTTTTTAGGTTTCAGAGTCTAAGCGGCCAAGCGAAAGCCGCATAGACCTGAAAGTGAGATTTTTGATAACTTGCAAGGGACTAGCTACCTTGCATAGGACTTGATTAGTACAGAACTTTAGAAAAAATCTAAGTATCCTACAAAGTAAAGGTTAGAAAGCCTAATTACCCTGCAAAATCGTCAACCGTTAGCACAAGTTCCACTCCGGGTGCAGTATCAGATATCTAAGATTACTGGTGTTCTCTAGCTATTTCACGCTTCCCCAAGAAAATGAAAAAAAATAAAAAATGAAAAAAATAAAGAAAAAGAAAAAACCCCAAAACTGCAAGCTTAAGCGAAGGTGTTAATAGAATGTCAATGAGTGAGGTCCCATCGCGATCGCCAATTTATTGGTACCCTTTTAGAGGGTATTGTGCCTAACTCGATCTTTACGATCTCTGGCGATGTGGTAGGATTGATGAACTGAAGAAAGAAGATCTCTGGCGATGTGGTAGGATTGATGAACTGAAGAAAGAAGATTTGTTGTTGATCGCGATTGCCATCCAGCTTGCCTTTCAAGGAACTTGAGAAAATTGGGACAAGGTAGTCCTTCTCGTTCCTTGCAGACACTCATGCCTCTGTAAAGAAGTTTATTCTACTTTACACCTCACAGAAAATAGTAAATAAAAGGAGAATTAGAAGAAAGTATAATAAAGATAATTCTAGAATTAAAAGAAAAAAATGATAAACTATCCTAGCTACTTACCAGTGGGAAGACCCGTCGTGACTAAGTTAGTCCTATCACTTATGCTAAAACTACGTGTGACAGTTATGCATGTTTTGTTTATAAAAGATGCAAAATAAAGATGCGTGATGAGAAACCCTGAATTGATACTAAGCCTATGAAAGTAATTAAAAGAATATATACTAGAGAAAGCAATTAAAACCTAATCTAAGAAATCAATTAAAGAAAAGAAACGAGAGTTTAGGAAGCTTATATGTCGTTGACAACCGAGCTCCTCCTTACCACCTCCTTTTCTGCCTGGAGCAAACAAGAGAAAATTTCAAGAGATTTTCCCCTATTTTACCCTTTATTTCTCATATGGTCGGAGTTGTTTGAGTTGTATGCTGCAGTTGGTATTATATAGGGTGTGGAGAGGAGGTATTCTGCGGTTCTGGTCGGTATGAGACTAAATAACTTTTAGATTTTTGAAAATTGAGAAAAAACCAATCTGAAGTGTTGACATTCCAAAAAGATATATTCCTCGGGTAACACTTCAGCTGGTCTGAACGACATCCAAACTTATTGACATATACAAAAGACAAGATGCGAACAAGCTGACGACCAGGTTCTACCCATCCTCAGAGATCAAGCGATGACTTGAAACTTACTGATCCAGTGAAGTAGACAGTAAGCCAAAGTATCACCTGTAAAGAGGCCGAAGAATAGTCCAAGAGGATAGTTTCGCTTGAAGCTCTATAACCTTTTTGAAGGGCTAAAATATTAACTTCGCCTAAATCTTTTCTTGAGAGCTTCGCTTGAAACTCTCAAGAGCACTGCAAAAAAGCTAATATGTAACTTCACCTGAAGCTAATATTAGCTTCGCTTGAAACTTTTCTTGTGAGCTCAGCTTATATCTCTTCATACCTCTGCGAAGAGCTAATTTTCAGCTTCGCCTGAAGCTAATTATAACTTCGCTTGAAGCTTTCTTGTAACTTCGCTTAAGAATTGTGCTACCGTCGCGGAAAGTTAATTCCAGGTTCGCTTGAAACTTTCCACACCCCCTATGGGAGGGTTTGCCAGGTCAATGTCTGACCTAGTCGTTAGTTGGCTAACCCTACTACGTTAGTAGGGTTAATGCCAGTTTAAGTGGGCGGTTATATCCGCCCGTTTCATTACACATTAAACGAAGACAAATTAGGTCAAATAACCGTATCTTAAGCTCGCGCTTAGCCTTTCTAGCCTCACAGAAGGCTTGTACTTAGCCTCACACAAGGCTTTGTAGCCTCGCACGAGGCTCAAAATAGCCTCTGGTGCGAGGCTAACTTACTGTTACCGATCTTGCTGAATTTCAAGGGCAGCTACACCCCTTAGAGCCTATAAATAGCTCATTTTGGGATGAGCTCGGGGCTGGCTAGTGGGCTGACAAGCTGAAGTTCAAGAAGCAGAGGCTAAAGAGAGAAAAAGAGCTAACATTCTCTCTTCTAAGGAATTCGGAGAGTCACTTCTCTAAATTCAGGGTGTTAATACCTTAAGACCTCCCCTCTTAAGAAATCTCCGAAACCAAGCGAGAAGGAATTCCTTAAGACTCCGTCGATCACATCGTCAACAGAACAAAGTGGTCGCGTGCTGACCAGATATATATTAGTAATATTGTATCGGGTTTTGAGGTACAGGGGCCGGTGTTGTTGATATGAGTAATAATATTAATGTTAATGATATTGATCTTAAAAATCATTGGTTGACACTAATTCTCAGATTTCAAATCATGTGTATAAGCTTAACAATTGTTTGTTTTAAACCACCTGATCTTTGACAATGTTCACCCCCTGGTGTGAGTCATGCCGTACTAGACATAAAAGGAAAACAAATAAATAAACCAGTGAACACGGAACGGTCAACACTAACAGGATGTTTATAGCATACGACCAGTATAGCAGAGTAGTACATAGGGGAGGTACGTAAATCAACACCCAACAATACTAAAAGTCTCCTTCTTCGACTTTTCACATCACAGCGCAAAAGTCTCAAACAGCAGCAGCACTATATTTTGCAAGACTTCTTTTTATTCATATCACCTACTAAATCCTTCCCAAAAACTAACACAGCTGGCGAATCGCGGCTACTGTGATCGTTGTGGCTTACGACATGCAATGATAGAGTACTTGATCAGCTTCTTGTTGTACCCCTCAATGTACAGCCGCATTGCCAGTGCTCCTCGTATGGTCGTCCATCCTAATTCAAAACAAGGAAGAAAGAAACAATAACTTAATCGGCGACTGAACATCAACCAGAGGAATGGAATGTAACCGGAGACCATCTCACCGCTGCGCAGCAGGGAAGTGATGCCTCGCCATGTCAGCGCAGACCGGGTGACGGCAGGCCAAAACGGCGCCACATTCTCCGACCAGTCTGCCGTCTTGATATCCTACGAATGTAGATTTTCACTTTGAAGCACAGTAACTAAGATAGAATGAGTTTTCAAGGACTGAACCAGAAATAAATAAAAAGATTTTACCTGGAGTTTCAAGGACTGGAGCATTTTGGTGTAGTCAGCGGCTGAACACCATTCACCCAGGTGAAATGAAGCGCATATCTTGTCCAAGAGTTTCTTTTCATCAGGCTTCAGAGAGTCCTCATCAGGAGAGAGATCTCTGTGACACCCAGTCACTATTATTATGGTAGCCCCCGGTGCTGCGACGCGTTCCATTTCGCTAACAAACTTTAAAAAGAAATGTAAAAAAATTTTAAAAAAATAAGAAGGATATATAATATCATTAGAAACATGAATTTGCATCAATTCTTCTAATTTTTTTTTAATTTTTTATTTTTGGAGAGCAGAGAATGGAATTAGAGTGATTCCAGCATAAGAAATATTTCGTTAATTTATGAAATACTTGCATAATCTATCAACGGTTTGTGATCCAAGTGTCTACTGTTTTGGTTTGGATGATAATACGAGAGTTTAATTAAGTTTTAGTATTTTTAAACTTTATGAAAAAAGTTTATTGAGTACCTAATTAATTACCTTCATCTTGTCAGGCATTAGCTCGGCACTTTCAAGGGACCAAATCAGGTCAAATTGTTCATCAGGAAAGGGTTGGTCCAATGCATCTGCAACTTGGAAGGACACCTGCCAACATGTCCACAATCTCAATATTAATTACAAATAATGCAAGAATTAGTTTCCTGTTTTTCTCTTCCTTTTTTCCCCTTTCATATACTAATTATTTCGTTAATAGTATTTAAAAATAATAAAAAAATAGTGTCATTTGTCTTATTATTAAAAAATCGTTCATTTTGTAACTACTTTGAAAACACTTAAAAAGAACCAAATAGTGCATGAATTTTTTTATAAACAGCCAGCATGTTTTCAAGAAGACACACTAGAAGTACTTTATTCTGTTGAAGTCTCGTCGGCAACTTATAATACTAAAACAAGAAGGAAGACAGATATATTTGCAATACTGAAACAAAAAGCACTGAAAGGATAAGAGGAGGGAGCTCAGTGATTGGATACTTTGTCTCCCAATCCCTCGGCCACTGCAAGAGCTTGTGCTTTTTGAGCTTCAACAACACCCAATGTGATGCCACAGCAATTTGCTCCATATTTTTTTGCAAAATATATAGAACTTCCACCCATTCCACACCCAACATCAACTATCTTCCTGGGCTTCTTCAAAGGATTATCTGCACAGATAAAGGACCAAAAATCTCAGCAACACTAATTAGAATTTTTGGAACCCAACACCCACAAATTTGATAAATATAAAAGGGGACAAATATTCAGTTTACACAATTACTTATTTTATTTTACAAACTATTTTAGTTTTTAATTTATTTATTTGGATAGCATAACAACATAATTATTAATTTGTTAGTAGTTAGATTATTCAAAAGAAACATAATTTTATAATTAATAAAAAAATTGTATATATCAACTTTTTAATTCTTATCTGTCAAGTGTTCATTTTTATTGATTCAACTGCTTTCTTATTATTTTAAGAGGAGAAAAATAATTAATTGTTAAAAAGGATATTGTTTAATTTACATTTTTACTAGTGTTGTATGCTTTTAGTAAATTTATCAACACAATTAGTTTCTCATCTATCTTATACGCCTATTGTTTGAAATACCGGTATCTCACAATATACAAGACCATGAACGCTGGTATTTTGGTATACCACTAACAACAGCAACTAAAGAATAATTGTTATTAACAAATTTAACATACTTATAAAGTATATAAATTATATTTAAAATAAATAATAATAATTGTTAATATATATAAATTAACTGATATGTTGGCCGGTATTAGATTTAAATATTGGTATGGTGGTATTACTGGCGGTATATCAGATTTAAATGCCAGTATTGATCAGGTTGGTACACTATCGTATATCGCTATCGGCACACTTCCAGTACCCGTATACCAACGAATATATCTCAGAATACTTCAAACACTCCAACCAATATGTTGCTAAAAACAGTGATAATATAACTAGTATATATATACTAACTGATAAATACTAGCTATTGCTCAGCTGAACATGTATTTACTAAAAGAAAATTTAATTCGATTTTGTTACAATCATAAAAGAAAATAATACAAATATTTCAAGTATAGCATTGTGTCACACGATATATAAGATTTAAAATACCGCTTGGTACCGATATTTTGACCAGATACTAACACTAAAATATGACATCATGTAATAAGTAGCCAATATTATCAATTCTGCTGTGAAAATTTTGAGATTTTAAACTATGATGATATTTGCCTTTTACACAACAGGTGCCCGGCTGAAAGCGACAACAAGAAGAAAACAGTAGGTCAAATAGAAGTAAATTAGAACAAGTGCCCGCGAAAACGACAACAAGAAAACAGTAATAGTCTCATAGAACTGACTATCCATGGGGAAAAAAAAGAAGAAAAAAAAATGAAAAGAAAGAACTAAATATTCACTAAATATAAATAAATTAATAAACAAATATTATCTGCGTGCTCTTCGAAACTTGCTCTCCTCACGCGTTTTGCATGTGCTTCGAAACTATATAGTTTCATAGGTTTTCTTTTACGATTCTATTTTCTGTATTTACATAATTATTTTCATTAAAATCTTATTAATAAAACAATGAGCTTTTTTAAGGTTCACCGTTTACTCTCCGGAAAAAAGAATATTAATACCTGTAACGCCGGCGAACTTGAGCGCTTCTTCGATCATCCGCACCTGAGCTGACCGGTGGTCCGACAAATCGGCCGGTTCACCCGGTTCGTAGTAACCGTTGTGCATGTGGTCTCCCCATATGTTCTCCCACAGACCCGACAAGTCATCGTAGAACTCGGCAATCCCCTTGTTTAGGCCATCATCCGCCGTCGCCACCGCCATCGCTCGCTCGCTCGGTTTGATCTCACACGAGTGGAACCAGCGAGTATGAGAGAACGCTTGTGCTTCATTGCTGCATCCCTATGTGGTAGCTATATATACACACAACAACGAGCAAGGTTACGATCATGATTTAAATTTGAAAATTATCTCTCTTTGAAAAATCAAATGCTCGGCTCGGCCGCCACTACTTTTCTCATTGACCCGGTGGTGTTTATGTCTTAGTCCAAGTCTAACAAATTGTACAAGAGTACCAGATTTTTTCGGAGCACTATGAGGCCTCTCTATCTGCCAATTGTTGTATAGTTTTTTTTCCCCTTCAACACACAACAATAACATTCCTGTACAAAGGACAACAACATTAATTTCTAAATGTGGAGAGCTTGTTTGGATTCATCTAAATCGATATGAAAAGTGTTACAAATTTGAAAATGAGCCTTCTTATGTGTGTCATATGTGTATCATCTCATTTCCAATCATTCAACTCTCATACTGCCTTGCCTTCTGAAGACATCTCTCACCTTACAGTACAGAATCACACAGCCACCCAAAGCCGACTTGAATTCACACCAATATGAGTCGTGCTCTTACTTTGAATAATACAAGTTTAATCAAGCGTGATTTGGTTCTGAACTCAATTAAACAGATTGCTTGTTAGTTGTTAAGAAGATTATTGAAATTTATTATGTGTAAATTAAATGAGTAATGCTCGTCAAACTCGTGATTTACAGACTTTAAAACGCGTGTCTACAGAAAAATATAATTTCTCTTTCTTGAGAAAGATTAAAATAAGCAATTCTAGTACATTAGCCATTTACTCGCTCTCTTCTTAATGAGAAAGGTTTTTGAGAGAGAGTCAACTTTCGTGCAAATCAAGTAAGATTTTGCAGAAGTTTAGGTAGTGTTACCTCCATAAATATTTAAATTAAATTGTTTAAGAGAGATTCTACTTACACACAATTATTTTGCTGTCTATACTCACTTTTTTTTAACCTAGTTATGAATTTTAAGTTATCATAATTTGCTCTATACATCCTTAAAATCTCTCAAAAATATATTTTTTAATTTTATTATCAGATAGATGTAAAATTACTCACTGAACCTCATCAAGATAAAACTCTTCATCTTTTCTATTTTCACTTAACAGAGTGCTGACATTGAGATGTTTCTTACGAACATAAAAAAGCGGGTGCAAAACAAAAAGCATACAGCCGAAAGGATCATATTAGGAGGGGGTGTAGACATTAAAAGGGGTGGGTGTGAGTAAAATTTCTCATTATTTAAAGGGTTTTTAATATTTAGGTCCCTAACAAATATTTTATTTGAATATTAGTTCCTAATAATATCATATTTGAATATTAGCCCCCCACAGTATGAAATTTACTTGATATTAATCTTATGCTATGTATTTTGTCCAAATCTCATAAATAAACATTATAATAATCTAATTAGGGTGTTAAATTATATATTTGTCTACAATTTTAGAGTTACATAAGGGAGAAAGAGTCAATCGGATGACTGAGCAAAAACTTTAGAAGAAAAATTCTATGCGGGAAGAGAAATATGAACAGAAGAAACCATCAAAACAAAGGAAAAAAAGAAAACAAGAAGGATGTCTATCAACTTGGATTGGCACAGGTAACGGAACAACAGGTAATAAGGTAAGCATGCTAACATAACCAGGGAGTAATAGAATATTCCTTGTTTTGAAATAAATTATTAGTCAGAAGGAATTTAACAAATGAACAATAAATTGTGAAGGACCAATATTCAAATATCAAATTGTCATGAGCTAATGTCTAAATAAGAGATTTGTTAGGGACCTAGAACCTAAAACCCTTGTTTAAAAGTCATTAACTCGTTATTACTAACTAATCTCTCAAAAACAATTAATACTTGTATGTGTCAGATAAGTTTTGTTAAAGATTAACAAACTTCAGAGTCATATTCTAATCCGTTGCATATAAATTAAATGGGAAATATTTATCAGACTCGTGCTTCACAGACCTGAAGATATATATCCACACGCGTATGAATGCATGAAAAAAATAGAGAGGAAGAGAAATTTCTTCTCTCCTCGTGCTGCAGCCTTCAAAGACCCTGAGTGTACAGTAGTCACCCAGTCTCTTCTTCTTTTTTTTACCCAATGTGCAAGTTTTTTAAAAGAAAGTTAACATCCTTGCGGATCAAACGAGAAATTATCTCCATAATTAAATTTGTAAATTTTGCTTCAATAGTCATTACTACTACCTAATCTCTCTTAAAGAAATATTTTTGTGTGTAGAATATTTTCAAATCTTGGTATCGAAGTCTTGCTTCAATGCACTTTGAGTGGAAAATATGTGCCAAATAAATTTCGTTAGAAATTAACACACCTCAAAGTCATAGCAATTTTTGAACCAAGTTCATCATTATCAATTACCAAGCACCAAAAAGAGGTGATATTGTAGAATTAATTGTATAATCACACTTTTAGAACTGAACAAGTTTTGTGGAGATATAGAACTCGAAAATATTTGGTTCGGTTAAGATATCCTAGCAAAATTTCTTGTTCTGTCCATGTCATTTCTTTTTTTTTTTTTTTTGAATTCTCATTTTTATGTACGGTTAGTGATGATTAAGTCCAAATTTGGTGAACTCTGTAAAGAAAGACAAGTTTAAAAATACACAGAAACTAGCTTCTCAAATAATGGACAAAAAACTTTCATCACTAAAAAAATGAGAGGAAAAGAAACAATTTTGTATTTAATAGTAATAGATAATCACCAACCTACAACAAAAGTTCCATTAAAAAAAACATACAACAAAAGTAAGAGCGAAAAAACTTGCAAGCCTGCACGATATTCAATGGTACATATACATGTAAAATAGTATTTGTGGTGTATTTCATTCATGACAGGTTCCATATAAAGCACGAACGGAGGTCTAGATTAGAGATACAGTTTTTTTTTTCCCCATTTTTTACTCTCTTTTTTTAAAGGGCGTTAGCTTTATTAGATGTAGCACTAGTTTCTCACAATAATACAAATGAGAAGACAAAAAATTATAAAGTTCAGATATCTACGACCCATTTTGTGCGCTGCAGTGTTGCTTTCGGACAAAGACTTCTACACTGACTGACTATTCAGACATCGACGACCCATCTTGTGCGCTGCATTATTGCTCAGCCTCCTTCCAACCTCGGACTAGACTTCTGCACTGATTGACAGCAGAATGGCCTCGGCCTCTGCTTGCTCCGGTTCTGTGGAATTTGACTCGAACCCGCCACAATTTGCAACACTGCTGGCCAACACCTGCCCTAAGTATTTGTTTTCGATAAGCAAGTCCAGGGTAACCCAAGTGAGAGTTATCCATGTTGTTAGCATGCAAGCAATTGTTCTACGGTTCTAGGTCTTTTTGAATTAGCCTAGATAGGTGGCTCTCCATGATCCTTTGGGTACCTAGGGGTGCTTCATAATGTATAACCCCCCACAAAGAAGAAATTGCTTCATGGTGTAGTCAGAGGTTAAGAAGTCAGCACATTATAGGATCGATCTCCTAGTGGGACGTTCTATTTTAGAAAATAGGTCATAAGTATTTCTACAATGCGAACTCTACCTAAGTGTATTCATGAGGTAGGGGAGCCCGCAGGCGCTGTGCATATTAAACCAAGCACTCAAAACAAAAGAACAACAACCACACCTTTTCGAGGACTGTTTGTAGAATACTTGTGAACTTCAGAAAAATCTTTTAGGTTTCAAAATTGCAGATCTGGGAGGCTGCAGGTCTAGGCAGCCAAGGGTTGGCCGTCCAGGTTTATTTTTTTTTTTTTTTTTTTTTTTTTGGGAATTTGGAAGATTTTTTTTTTTGGTTGAATCTTTAGATTTCTTTTTTTAGGGTTCAGAGTCTAAGCGGCCAAGCGAAAGCCGCATAGACCTGAAAGTGAGATTTTTGATAACTTGCAAGGGACTAGCTACCTTGCATAGGACTTGATTAGTACAGAACTTTAGAAAAAATCTAAGTATCCTACAAAGTAAAGGTTAGAAAGCCTAATTACCCTGCAAAATCGTCAACCGTTGGCACAAGTTCCACTCCGGGTGCAGTATCAGATATCTAAGATTACTGGTGTTCTCTAGCTATTTCACGCTTCCCCAAGAAAATGAAAAAAAATAAAAAATGAAAAAAATAAAGAAAAAGAAAAAACCCCAAAAACTGCAAGCTTAAGCGAAGGTGTTAATAGAATGTCAATGAGTGAGGTCCCATCGCGATCGCCAATTTATTGGTTCCTTTTTAGAGGGTATTGTGCCTAACTCGATCTTTACGATCTCTTGCGATGTGGTAGGATTGATGAACTGAAGAAAGAAGATTTGTTGTTGATCGCGATTGCCATCCAGCTTGCCTTTCAAGGAACTTGAGAAAATTGGGACAAGGTAGTCCTTCTCGTTCCTTGCAGACACTCATGCCTCTGTAAAGAAGTTTATTCTACTTTACACCTCACAGAAAATAGTAAATAAAAGGAGAATTAGAAGAAAGTATAATAAAGATAATTCTAGAATTAAAAGAAAAAAATAATAAACTATCCTAGCTACTTACCAGTGGGAAGACCCGTCGTGACTAAGTTAGTCCTATCACTTACGCTAAAACTACGTGTGACAGTTATGCATGTTTTGTTTATAAAAAATGCAAAATAAAGATGCGTGATGAGAAACCCTGAATTGATACTAAGCCTATGAAAGTAATTAAAAGAATATATACTAGAGAAAGCAATTAAAACCTAATCTAAGAAATCAATTAAAGAAAAGAAACGAGAGTTTAGGAAGCTTATATGTCGTTGACAACCGAGCTCCTCCTTACCACCTCCTTTTCTGCCTGGAGCAAACAAGAGAAAATTTCAAGAGATTTTCCCCTATTTTACCCTTTATTTCTCATATGGTCGGAGTTGTTTGAGTTGTATGCTGCAGTTGGTATTATATAGGGTGTGGAGAGGAGGTATTCTGCGGTTCTGGTCGGTATGAGACTAAATAACTTTTAGATTTTTGAAAATTGAGAAAAAACCAATCTGAAGTGTTGACATTCCAAAAAGATATATTCCTCGGGTAACACTTCAGCTGGTCTGAACGACATCCAAACTTATTGACATATACAAAAGATAAGATGCGAACAAGCTGACGACCAGGTTCCACCCATCCTCAGAGATCAAGCGATGACTTGAAACTTACTGATCCAGTGAAGTAGACAGTAAGCCAAAGTATCACCTGTAAAGAGGCCGAAGAATGGTCCAAGAGGATAGTTTCGCTTGAAGCTCTATAACCTTTTTGAAGGGCTAAAATATTAACTTCGCCTAAATCTTTTCTTGAGAGCTTCGCTTGAAACTCTCAAGAGCACTGCAAAAAAGCTAATATGTAACTTCACCTGAAGCTAATATTAGCTTCGCTTGAAACTTTTCTTGTGAGCTCAGCTTATATCTCTTCATACCTCTGCGAAGAGCTAATTTTCAGCTTCGCCTGAAGCTAATTATAACTTCGCTTGAAGCTTTCTTGTAACTTCGCTTAAGAATTGTGCTACCGTCGCGGAAAGTTAATTCCAGGTTCGCTTGAAACTTTCCACACCCCCTATGGGAGGGTTTGCCAGGTCAATGTCTGACCTAGTCGTTAGTTGGCTAACCCCACTACGTTAGTAGGGTTAATGCCAGTTTAAGTGGGCGGTTATATCCGCCCGTTTCATTACACATTAAACGAAGACAAATTAGGTCAAATAACCGTATCTTAAGCTCGCGCTTAGCCTTTCTAGCCTCACAGAAGGCTTGTACTTAGCCTCACACAAGGCTTTGTAGCCTCGCACGAGGCTCAAAATAGCCTCTGGTGCGAGGCTAACTTACTGTTACCGATCTTGCTGAATTTCAAGGGCAGCTACACCCTTAGAGCCTATAAATAGCTCATTTTTGGGATGAGCTCGGGGCTGGCTAGTGGGCTGACAAGCTGAAGTTCAAGAAGCAGAGGCTAAAAGAGAGAAAAAGAGCTAACATTCTCTCTTCTAAGGAATTCGGAGAGTCACTTCTCTAAATTCAGGGTGTTAATACCTTAAGACCTCCCCTCTTAAGAAATCTCCGAAACCAAGCGAGAAGGAATTCCTTAAGACTCCGTCGATCACATCGTCAACAGAACAAAGTGGTCGCGTGCTGACCAGATATATATTAGTAATATTGTATCGGGTTTTGAGGTACAGGGGCCGGTGTTGTTGATATGAGTAATAATATTAATGTTAATGATATTGATCTTAAAAATCATTGGTTGACACTAATTCTCAGATTTCAAATCATGTGTATAAGCTTAACAATTGTTTGTTTTAAACCACCTGATCTTTGACAATGTTCACCCCCTGGTGTGAGTCATGCCGTACTAGACATAAAAGGAAAATAAATAAATAAACCAGTGAACACGGAACGGTCAACACTAACAGGATGTTTATAGCATACGACCAGTATAGCAGAGTAGTACATAGGGGAGGTACGTAAATCAACACCCAACAATAGTAAAAGTCTCCTTCTTCGACTTTTCACATCACAGCGCAAAAGTCTCAAACAGCAGCAGCACTATATTTTGCAAGACTTCTTTTTATTCATATCACCTACTAAATCCTTCCCAAAAACTAACACAGCTGGCGAATCGTGCCTACTGTGATCGTTGTGGCTTACGACATGCAATGATAGAGTACTTGATCAGCTTCTTGTTGTACCCCTCAATGTACAGCCGCATTGCGAGTGCTCCTCGTATGGTCGTCCATCCTAATTCAAACAAGGAAGAAAGAAACAATAACTTAATCGGCGACTGAACATCAACCAGAGGAATGGAATGTAACCGGAGACCATCTCACCGCTGCGCAGCAGGGAAGTGATGCCTCGCAATGTCAGCGCAGACCGGGTGACGGCAGGCCAAAACGGCGCCACATTCTCCGACCAGTCTGCCGTCTTGATATCCTACGAATGTAGATTTACTTTGAAACACAGTAATTAAGATAGAATGAGTTTTCAAGGACTGAACCAAAAAGTAAATAAAAAGATTTTACCTGGAGTTTCAAGGACTGGAGCATTTTGGTGTAGTCAGCAGCTGAACACCATTCACCCAGGTGAAATGAAGCGCATATCTTGTCCAAGAGTTTCTTTTCATCAGGCTTCAGAGAGTCCTCATCAGGAGAGAGATCTCTGTGACACCCAGTCACTATTATTATGGTAACCCCAGGTGCTGCGACGCGTTCCATTTCGCTAACAAACTTTAAAAAGAAATGTAAAAAAATTTAAAAAAAATAAGAAGGATATATAATATCATTAGAAACATGAATTTGCATCAATTCTTCTTCTTCTTCTTCTTTTTTTTGTTTTTGTTTTTTGGAGAGCAGAGAATGGAATTAGAGTGATTCCAGCATAAGACATATTTCGTTAATTTATGAAATACTTGCAAAATCTACTGTTTTGGTTTGAATGAAAATACGAGAGTTTAATTAAGTTATAGATATTTTTAAACTTTATGAAAAAGTTTATTGAGTATCAAATTAATTACCTTCATCTTGTCAGGCATTAGCTCGGCACTTTCAAGGGACCAAATCAGGTCAAATTGCTCATCAGGAAAGGGTTGGTCCAATGCATCTGCAACTTGGAAGGACACCTGCCAACATGTCCACAATCTCAATATTAATTACAAATAATGCAAGAATTAGTTTACTGTTTTTTTTTTCCTTTCATAAAGTAATTATTTCATTAATAATTTTTAAAAATAATAATAAAATAGTGTCATTTTTTCTATTATTGAAAAATCGTTCCTTTTGTAACTATTTGAAGAACACTTAAAAAGAACCAAAGAGTGCATGATTTTTTTTATATACAACCAGCATATTTCTAAGAAGACACACTAGAAGTACTTTATTCTGTTGAAGTCACGTCGACAGCTTTCACGTGCATGGCACGTGCACTTTTGTAATACTAAAACAAGAAGGAAAACTGATATATTTGTAATACTGAAACAGAAAGCACTGGAAGGGTAAGAAGAGGGAGCTCAGTGATTAGATACTTTGTCTCCCAATCCCTCAGCCACTGCAAGAGCTTGTGCTTTTTGAGCTTCAACAACACCCAATGTGATGCCACAGCAATTTGCTCCATATTTTTTTGCAAAATATATAGAACTTCCACCCATTCCACACCCAACATCAACTATCTTCCTGGGCTTCTTCAAAGGATTATCTGCACACATAGAGGACCAAAAATCTCAGCTACACTAATTAGAATTTTTGGAACCCAACACCCACAAATTTGATAAATATAAAAGGGGACAAATATTCAGTTTATACAATTACTTATTTTATTTTACAAACTATTTTAATTTTTAATTTATTTATTTGTATAGCATAACAACACAATTATTAATTTGTTAGTAGTTAGATTATTCAAAAGAAACATAATTTTATAATTAATAAAAAAATTGTATATATCAACTTTTTACTTCTTATCTGTCAAGTGTTCATTTTGATTGATTCAACTGCTTTCTTATTATTTTAAGAGGAGAAAAATAATTAATTGTTAAAAAGGATATTGTTTAATTTACATTTTTACTAGTGTTGCGCATGCCTTTAGTAAATTTATCAACACAATTAGTTTCTCATCTATCTTATGAACAAAAACGTTTTTGATGATATACGCCTATTGTTTGAAATACCAGTATCTCACAATATACGAGACCATGAACGCTGGTATTTTGGTATACCACTAACAACAACAACTACAGAATAATTGTAATTAACAAATTTAACATACTTATAAAGTATATAAATTATATTTAGAATAAATTAATAATAATTGTTAATATATATAAATTAACTGACATGTTGGCCGGTATTAGATTTAAATATTGATATGGTGGTATTGTTATGTGCAGCGGCGGGGAACACAACAACCAGCCTTGAGGAATCCTCCCACCTGGCGGAGACTCGATGTAGCTGGAGAAACAACCAACACAGTAGGAACTCAACCAATAGAGAAAAACAATCAACACACAAATTTAACGAGGTTCGGCAACGTGCCTACGTCCTCAGGGTAAGGGAGAGAGAGATTTTATTGATTCAACAATCAATACAACTTAGACAAGAAGGGAACTTAAGGGAATTCTTGGGAATTCTTTTGGGATACAATACATGAGGGCTTTAGCCTCTCTTTTAAAGTCACAGAGTCTCTGGATTTAAGGAAACCCAAATTGGATTTGATTCCATTCAGAAATGGAATCCGAATCCTAAAAGAAAAATCCAAACGCGCCTGTCGGTCGACCGGCCGGTCGACCGACCCATGCCACGGTCGACCGAGCCGGTCGACTGCGCCCAACCGAGAGCAGTCCTGCTTTCAGTCGGTCGACCGGGCCGTCGACCGCTTCCTTCCTGTGCACATTAGTGCACGCCGGTCCTCCACCAGTCGACCGGCCTCCTCCACCGGTCGACCGGGTGGTCGACCGGGAGCACAATCTGGCCTGCTCAATGCGCCATTTCTCGCTCCTTGATTTCTGATCTCTGTGCTAAATTCCTCTACTCCTCTATCTCCTCTCTCCCATAATTCTCCACCTCGGTGAAGATTTTTCAAATCTGAGCCGATCTCCAACGAACTCCAATCTATCACCTGGCGAAATCGACACACGATCTCGGCGAAATCGACACCGATCCCGGCTTGCGCGCTCCGGACGAAATCGACACACGATCTCGGCGAAATCGACACACGATCTCAGCTTGGAATCTGTAGCTCAGCTATCCAACTGGAATGTACCACACATGCCTTCCCTACACTTCACCTTTGAAGAACTTTCATACATGCCGAACACCGAACGTGTCTATAACTCAGCAACTACATGACCACACGAAGAACTCATCATGAGCCAACACTGACTCTCCAACTCACTAGCTCTATCTAGTCTACATATCTTTAGCTGACGGTCCAACCAAGTCTGAGTAGAGCACAACGAGCACCATCATCGGCTTTAATAACTGGATGCACACCCCTCCTATGCAAGCTCAACCATCTTCTCACCAGAAGATCAACCTGTTCATCGAGATCACAACATCTCACCTCTACGTGAAGTCCAACTAGTCACAACACTTCACCTTTACGTGAAGTCTCTCCACCTCTACGTGAAGTTCCAATTGGCTTCTCGAGAACCCAAACAGTTTCATACGGGTTGCATCACCAAATTTGACTGCGCCATTACGGCTGCCTACGTACCTTGCCCAAAGGATAAACCAACCGTAGTTCATTTAAATGAGCTCCATCAACCTCAAGCACTTGTATCTGGATCTGCAGCAGCGAACCTATCTGGCTGAGTCATAGGAACCTCCTCACGACCATCATGGAGAACAACGACCTTCAACTTGAGCTAGTCGCGATTACAAGCTTGAGATTCATGCTTCTTTACCCACGAGTGTGGTTTTACTTTGGTTCCAATGGCTACAAACAACTCGATATTCTGATCAATGTCTTCAACCTGTTCAGCATCAACCCTGGCTACATGATCTCCACCAAGTGTCACATCCTGTGAAGACTTCTCTAATGCTGAACCAACTGGAGATGGTGGAGTAGCATCAACCTCCACCCGCTCCGATACTTCCATGATCTTCGTCCTCTCCACCTACTGAGAAACGGTAGACTTCAACACTGAAGTCTCATCAAATGTGACATGCCTACTCAACACGATCTTCTTGTTTTCGGGGTCCCACAACCTATAGCCTTTCATATTCCTTTTGACACCCAAAAATACAAACCTCTTTGCTCGCGGATTCACCTTGCCATCCTTGGCATTGAAGTAGGTCGGACTTCCAAATTCCCACAGCAAACCATGATCTTGAGCAGTTTTCCCAGACCAAATTTTCAATTGAGCTTTACCTCCTATCGCAGTCGATCCATTTATGAGATGGCTAGCATACACAATCACCTTAGCCAAAAACGATTTGTCTAATCTTGCATTAGACAACAAACACCGAACCTTCTCCAGTAAGGAATGGTTTACTTCCCTAGCCAACCCATTTATACCTTTTGTGAAGTAAGTAGCAATACCGGTGTTCTGGCCAAATCGTAGGAATTGGTTCATGTCTCTTCCAACATTACCAATCTGTAGCTCCTTGATCTCCCTACCAATCTGCTTCTCCATTCTTTCTATCCCTTCACCAACATATCTAGGGCTTCACACCTTTGTCTCATGGGATATATCCAATAATGCCTAGATAAACTATCAACAAAAGAGACAAAATACCTGAAGCGATGCAGTCTTAGCAGGTCCTCAAACGCTTACCTGAACACAATCAAGAAGACCTTCTGAGCGGTGAGTACTAGTGCTGAATTTCACCTTCTTCTTGTCCAGAACGCTGTGTTCACCTTCCAAGTTGCAGGTAGCAGCACCTTCCGATGATCCCTTCTTTGCAGGAGCTCGCAAAGACTTTTCTCCTCCATGTCCGACCTTCACCTGCCAGACCTTCGTACAACCATCATCTGAAGAACTAGAAGTCTCCACCTGACCTGTAACCGTACTACCTTTCAAGTAGTAGAGATTGTCCTGACGGACGCCCTTCATCACCACCATCGAGCCTTTGATCATCTTGAGAACACTATCTCGTATAGATATCACAAGACCCAATGCTTTCAAAGCGCCAATAGAGATAAGATTCCTTTTTAGTTGAGGTACATACCTCACCTCCTTCAATTCTCATACTATCCCATCATCCATCTTGATACGGACTGTACCCATCTCTTCTATATTACACGGATGATCATCACCCATGACCGTGTAACAACCATCTAGCTTCTCAAAACTAGAAAATAAGGCCCTGTTCGGGCACACATGATGGTAGCTCCGGTATCTAAGATCCACTCGCATTATCTGAGCTACAAACAGTAGGAGTAGTAACAGAGAGAGAATATCGATGAGTCTTCATCCGATCCATCCGCTTGTACGAGATTCGCCTCGGTATTTGACTCCACCTTCTTACCTTTGACCTTCGGGCATTCAGCTTTCCAGTGCCCTAGTTCCTTGCACAAGGCACATTGATTCTTCTTCAGATTTCTGAAGCCTGATCTGGACTTCGATCTTCCCCGATCATCTCTTCCCTTCCTATTGGAACTTCTGCCTCATACCTCTAATGCCTCTGCTGTTGTGCTTCCCGAAGAAGACAGTCTGTCCTGTCTCCCTGCTTCATAACTCACAAGAGCAGCCGACACCACACTGTAGTTAAGGGATTTCCTTCCATTGAGAAATGTAAGAGCATACTCTTCCCTAGGAAGAGAGTTCAAAAGTATTACCGCCTTATCCTCTTCACTAGTCTCCACATTCACATTAACTAGATCTGTAAGAAGTTTCGTATAGCGGTTCAAGTTTTCATTGACGGAGCATCCTCTTTGCGTCTGAAACCCATAGAGCTTACTCTTCAACTGCAATCGTGACTCTATACTTTTCATCAGATACTTCTTCTCCAGGATCTCCCACAGCTGCCTCGCAGATGTCTCATGTAACACCTGATACTTGATGTCTTGTGTCAGACAAGACCTGATAAAGCCACACGCCGAACGGTTCATCTTGTCCCAATCTTCTTCCATCGTTGATGCGCGCTTCTTCTCTAACCGTAGAGTGTCTTCGAGGTTTGATGCCGTTAGCGCATCCATAACCTCACACCTCCACATACCAAAACTGTTCGTGCCGTTGAACTTCACCACATCAATCCTTAGATGTGAATTCATGGATCTCACTGATGTACTTTCTCTAGCCATTTTCTCATCTGATTCCTCAAAGTTATGTGGAAACAAACGGAGTTAGATAAAATAAACTAGATAAAGACGGGATCTTTACCTCCACGCGAAACCTTCGAAGAGTTTTCGAAGCAATCTACTCCTCCAAATTGATTCCTCGAGCAATCTACACGTTGTTTCTGAGATCGACACACGATCCCACAAACAGTCCCAATGCTGATCCGAGATCTACACACGATCTCCGCCAATCAGCAACAGATGCCCTTGAATCAACAGATGATCCCACGACGAACCTGGATGCTCTGATACCACTTGTTTTGCGCAGCGGCGGGGAACACAACAACCACCCTTGAGAAATCCGCCTACCTGACGGAGACTCGATGTAGCCGGAGAAACAATCAACACAACAGGAACAACAACTAATAGATAAAAGCAATCAACACACAAATTTAACGAGGTTAGGCAACGTGCCTACGTCCTCGGGGCAAGGGAGAGAGATTTTATTGATTCAACAATCAATACAACTAATACAAGAGGGGAACTTAAGGGAATTCTTGGGAATTCTTTTGGGATACAATACATGAGGGCTCTATCTTTCTTTTATAGCCACAGAGTCTCTGGATTTAAGGAAACCCAGATTGGATTTGATTCCATTCAGAAAAGGAATCCGAATCCTAAAAGGTAAGTCCAAACGCGCCTGTCGGTTGACCGGCCGGTCGACCGACCCATGCCACGGTCGACCGAGCCGGTCGACTGCGCCCAACCGAGAGCAGTCCTGCTTTCAGTCGGTCGACCGGGCGGTCGATCGCTTCCTTCCTGTGCACATTCGTGCACGACGGTCCTCTACCGGTCGACCGGCCTCCTCCACCAGTCGACCGGGTGGTCGACCAGGAGCACAATCTGACCTGCTCAATGCGCCGTTTCTCGCTCCTTGATTTCTGATCTCTGTGCTAACTTCCTCTACTCCTCTATCTCCCTCTCCCACAATTCTCCACCTTGGTGAAGATTTTCCTAATCTGAGCCGATCTCCAACGAACTCCAGTCTATCACTTGGCGAAATCGACACCGATCTCGGCGAAATCGACACCGATCTCGGCTTGCGCGTTCTGGACGAAATCGACACACGATCTCGGCGAAATCGACACACGATCTCGGCTTGGAATCTGTAGCTCAGCTATCCAACTAGAATGTACCAAACATGCCTTCCCTACACTTCACCTTAGGAGAACTTTCATACATGCTGAACACCGAACGTGTCTCCAACTCAGCAACTACATGACCACACGAAGAACTCATCATGAGCCAACACTGACTCTCTAACTGACTAGCTCTATCTAGTCTACATATCTTTAGCTGACGGTCCAACCAAGTATGAGTAGAGCACACCGAGCACCATCATTGGCTTTAACAACTGGATGCACATCCCTCCTATGCAAGCTCAACCATCTTCTCACCAGAAGATCAACCTGTTCATCGAGATCACAACACCTCACCTCTACGTGAAGTCCAACTAGCCACAACACTTCACCTCTACGTGAAGTCTCTCCACCTCAACGTGAAGTTCCAATTGGCTTCTCGAGAACCCAAACAGCTTCATACGGGTTGCATTACCAAATTTGGCTGCGCCATTACGGCTGCCTACGTACCTTGCCCAAAGGATAAGCCAACCGTAGTTCATTTAAATGAGCTCCATCAAGCTCAAGCACTTGTACCTGGATCTGCAGTAGCGAACCTATCTGGCTGAGTCATATGAACCTCCTCACGACTATCATGGAGAACAACGACCTTCAACTTGAGCTTCGCGATTACAAGCTTGAGATTCATGCTTCTTTACCTACGAGCGTTGTTTTACCTTGGTTCCAATGGCTGCAAACAGCTTGACATTCTGATCAATGTCTTCAACCTGTTCAGCATCAACCCTGGCTATATGATCTCCACCAAGTATCACATCCGATGAAGACTTCTCTAATGCCGAACTAACTGGAGATGGTGGAGTAGCATCAACCTCCACTCGCTGCGATACTTCCTTGATCTTCGTCCTCTCCACCTGCTGAGAAACGGTAGACTTCAACACTGAAGTCTCATCAAATGTGACATGCCGACTCAACACGATCTTCTTATTTTCGGGGTCCCACAACATGTAGCTTTTTATATTTCTTTTGATACCCAAAAACACAAACCTCTTTGCTCGCGGATTCACCTTGCCATCCTTGACACTGAAGTAGGTCGGACTTCCAAATTCCCACAGCAAATCATGATCTTGAGCAGCTTTCCCAGACCAAATTTTCAATGGAGTTTTACCTCCTATCACAGTCGATCCATTTATGAGATGGCTAGCATACACAATCACCTCAGCCCAAACGATTTATCTAATCTTGCATTAGACAACAAACACCGAACCTTCTCCAGCAAGGAATGGTTTACTTTCCTAGCCAACCCATTTATACCTTTTGTGAAGTGAGTAGCAATACCAGTGTTCTAGCCAAATCGTAGGAATTGTTTCATGTCTCTTCCAACATTACCAGTATGTAGCTCCTTGATCTCCCTACCAATCTGCTTCTCCATTCTTCCTATCCCTTCACCAACATATCTAGGGCTTCACACCTTTGTCTCATGTGATATATCCAACAATGCCTAGATAAACTATCAACAAAAGAGACAAAATACCTGAAGCGATGCAGTCTTAGCAGGTCCTCAAACGCTTACGTGAACACAATCAAGAAGACCTTCTGAGCGGTGAGTACTGGTGCTGAATTTCACCTTCTTCTTGTCCAGAACGCTGTGTTCACCTTCCAAGTTGCAGGTAGCAGCACCTTCCAATGATCCCTTCTTTGCAGGAGCTCGCAAAGACTTTTCTCCTCCATGTCCGACCTTCACCTGCCAGACCTTCGTGCAACCATCATCTGAAGAACAAGAAGTCTCCACCTGACTTGTAACCGTACTACCTTTCAAGTAGTAGAGATTGTCCCGGTGGACGCCCTTCATCACTACCATCGAGCCTTTGATCATCTTGAGAATACCATCTCGTATAGATATCACAAGACCTAATGCTTCCAAAGCATCAACAGAGATAAGATTCCTTTTGAGTTGAGGTACATATCTCACCTCATTTAATTCTCATACTTTCCCATCATCTATCTTGATACGGACTGTACCCATCTCTTCTATATTACACGGATGATCATCACCCATGACCGTGTAACATCCATCTAGCTTCTCAAAACTAGAAAATCAGGCCCTGTTCGTGTAACATCCATCCGCTTGTACGAGATTCGCCTCGGTATTTGACTCCACCTTCTTACCTTTGACCTTCAGGCATTCAGCTTTCCAGTGCCCTAGTTCCTTGCACAAGGCACACTGATTCTTCTTCAGATTTCTAAAGCCTGATCTGGACTTCGATCTTCCCCGATCATCTCTTCCCTTCCTATTTGCCTCTTACCTTCAATGCCTCTGCTGTTGTACTTCCCGAAGAAGACAGTCTGTCCTATCTCCCTGCTTCATAACTCACAAGAGCAGCCGACACGTCACTGTAGTTAAGGGATTTCTTTCCATTGAGAAATGTAAGAGTAAAGGTCTCATACTCTTCCCTAGGAAGAGAGTTCAAAAGTATTACCGCCTTATCGTTTTCACTAGTCTCCACATTCACATTAACTAGATCTGTAAGAAGTTTCGTATAGCGGTTCAAGTGTTCATTGACGGAGCATCCTCTTTACATCTGAAACCCATAGAGCTTACTCTTCAACTGCAATCGTAACTCTATACTTTTTATCAGATACTTCTTCTCCAGGATCTCCCACAGCTGCCTCGCAGATGTCTCATGCAACACCTGATACTTGATGTCTTGTGTCAGACAAGACCTGATCAAGCCACACGCCGAACGGTTTATCTTGTCTCAATCTTCTTCCGTCGTTGATGCGCGCTTCTTATCTAACCGTAGAGTATCTTTGAGATTTGATGCCGTCAGCGCATCCATAACCTCACACCTCCACATACCAAAGTTGTTCGTGCCGTTGAACTTCACCACATCAATCCTTAGATGTGAATTCATGGATCTCACTGATGTACTTTCTCCAGCCATCTTCTCAACTGATTCCTCAAAGTAATGTGGAAACAAACGGAGATAGATAAAATAAACTAGATAAAGATACGCAAAACCCTCGAAGAGTTTCCGAAGCAATCTACTCCTCCAAATTGATTCCTCGAGCAATCTACACGCTGTTTCTGAGATCGACACACGATCCCACAAACAGTCCCAATGCTGATTCGAGATCTACACACGATCTCCGCTAATCAGCAACAGATGCCCTTGAATCAACAGATGATCCCACGACGAACCTGGGATGCTCTGATACCACTTGTTGTGCGCAGCGGCGGGGAACACAACAACCACCCTTAAGGAATCCGCCCACCTGACGGAGACTCGATGCAGCAGGAGAAATAACCAACACAACAGGAACAACCACCAATAGATAAAAGCAATAAACACACAAATTTAACGAGGTTCGGCAACGTGCCTACGTCCTCAGGATAAGGGAGAGAGAGATTTATTGATTCAACAATCAATACAACTAATACAAGAGGGGAACTTGAGGGAATTCTTGGGAATTCTTTTGGGATACAATACATGAGGGCTCTAGCCTCTCTTTTATAGCCATAGAGTCCCTGGATTTAAGGAAACCCAGATTGGATTTGATTCCATCCAGAAAAGGAATCCGGATCCTAAAAGGAAAGTCCAAATGCGCCTGTCGGTCGACCGGCCGGTCGACCGCGCCCAACTGAGAGCAGTCCTGCTTTCAGTCGGTCGACCGGGCGGTCGACCGCTTCCTTCCAGTGCGCATTCGTGCACGCCGGTCGACCGGGCGGTCGACCGGCCTCCTCCACCGGTCGACCGGGAGCACAATCTGGCCTGCTCAATGCGCCGTTTCTCGCTCCTTGATTTCTGATCTCTGTGCTAACTTCCTCTACTCCTCTATCTCCTCTCTCCCACAGGTATTACTGGTGGTATGTCAGATTTAAATGCCAGTATTGGTCAGGTTGGTACACTATCATATGTCGCTATCGGCACACTTTCAGTACCTGTATACCAACGAATATATCAGAATACTTCAAACACTTCAACTAATATGTTGCTAAAAACAGTGATGGTATAACTAGTATATATGCTAACTGATAAATACTAGCTGTTGCTTAGCTTAACATGTATTTACTAAAAGAAAATTTAATTCTTATAAAAGAAAATAATACAAATATTTCAAGCGTCGCATTGTGTCACAAGTATATAAGATTTGAAATACCACCTGATACTGATAGTTTGATCAGATAGTACCACTAACAATATGATTTCGTGTATCCAATATTATCAATTCTGGTGTCAAAATTTTGAGATTTTAAGCTCTGATGATGTATGCCGTTTACATAACAGGTGTCCGGCTGAAAGCGACAAGAAGAGAAGAAGAAAACAATAGGTCAAATAGAATAATACTGTTGATGTGCCATTGGTGTAATAAGTAGTCAATATTAGAACAAGTGCTCGCGAAAACGACAACAAGAAAACAGTAATAGTCTCATGGAACTAACTGTGCATGGGAAAAAAAAAAAAAAAAAGAAGAACAAAAAAAATGAAAAAAAAGAATAAAATATTCACTAAATATAAATAAAATTAATAAACAATAATATCTGCGTGCTCTTCCAAACTAGCTCTCCTCGTGTGCTTCCGAAGCTATATAATTTGAGAGGTTTTTTTTTTTTAGGATTCTATTTTTTGTATTTACATGATTATTTTCATTAAAATCTTATTAATAAAACAGTGAGCTTTTTTAAGTTCAACGTTTACTTTGAGGAAAAAAAAATATTAATACCAGCAACGCCGGCGTATTTGAGTGCTTCTTCGACCATTCGGACCTGAGCGGACCGGTGGTCCGACAAATCGCCCGGTTCGCCCGGTTCGTAGTAGCCGTTGTGCATGTGGTCTCCCCGTAGGTTCTCCCACAGACCCGGCAAGTCGTCGTAGAGCTCGGCAATCCCCTTGTTCAGACCATATTCCGCCGCCAACGACATCGCTCTCGCTCGGTTAGATCTCACGCGAGTAGAACCAGCGAGTATGAGAGAACGCTTGTGCTTCATTGCTGCATCCCTACGTGTAGCAATATGTACACACAACAACGAGCAAGGTCGTGATTTAAATTTGAAAATTATATCTCTTTGAAAAATCAAATGCTCGGCCGGCGCTACTTTTCTCTGGGGGTGTTCGTGGCTTGGTCCAAGTCTAACAAATTGTACAAGAGTACCAGACTTTCTCGGAGCACTCTTTGTCCTGCCTACTGTTGTTTAGCTTTTTTTGTTCAACACACAACAATAACATTACTGTACAAAGGACAACAACTCCATAAATATATAAATTAAATTATTTAAGAAAAATTCTACTCACACTCATCTTTTTTGATGACTAAACTCATCTTTTTTTTTTTACCTACTTATCATTTTAACTTATCATAATTTGCACTATACACCTAAAATTTTTCAAAAAATATATATTTTTATTTTATCATCAAATAAATGTAAAATTACTCACTGTACCCCATCAAAATAAAACTCTTAGTCTTTTCTATTTTCACTTGACAGATTGCTGACATTGAGGTGTTCTTGTGAAAAAAAAAAAACGGGTGCAAAAAAAAAAAACATACAGCCGAAATGATCATTTTAGGGGTACGTGTAGACGTTAAAGAGGGTGGGTGTGAGTAAAATTTCTCATTGCTTAAAGGGTTTTTAACATTTAGGTCCCTAACAAATATTTTATTTGAATATTAGTTCCTAATAATATCATATTTGAATATTAGTCCCTTACAATATAAAATTCACTTAATATTAGTCTTATGCTATGTATTTTGTTCAAATCTAAATAAACATTATAATAATCAAATTAGAATGTTAAATTATAATTTGCCTGCGACTTTAAAGTTACATAAATGAGAAAGAGTCAATTAGATGGCTGAGCAAAAACTTTAGAAGAAAAATTCTGTGCGGGAAGAGAAATACGAACAGGAGAAACCATCAAAACAAAAGAGAAAAGAAGGCAAGAAATTAGCAATATAGGTCGATTCCGAGATATATAATAGTAATATCATTTTAGGGTTTGATGTATTCGAGACAAAATTAGCAGATCTCCGGGGCCGGTGTTGTTGATGAGTCATATTATTAATATTGATGATATTGATCTTAAAAATACATTAATTCTGAGATTTCAAATCATGCGTTTAAGCTCGACAATTCTGACAATGTTCTCCCCTGGTATGAGTCATGCCGTACTAGACATAGAAGGAAAAAAATAAATAAACCAGTGGACACGGAATGGTCAACACTAACAGGATGTTTATAGCAAAAGACCAGTATAATATAGTAGTACATAGGGGGGATTCATAAATCAACACCCAACCGTAGTTGATACATTTAAAGGGAAAACAAAAACAAAATCACCTTCACATCACAGCACAAAAGTCACAAACAGCAGCAACACTACATTTTGCAAGACTTCTTTTTATTCATATCACCTACTAAATCCTTCCCAAAAACTAACACAGCTGGCGAATCGCGGCTACTGTGATCGTTGTGGCTTACGACATGCAATGATAGAATACTTGATCAGCTTCTTGTTGTACCCCTCAATGTACAGCCGCATTGCAAGTGCTCCTCGTATGGTCGTCCATCCTAATTCAAACAAGGAAGAATAGAAACAATAACTTAATCGGCGACTGAACATCAACCAGAGGAATGGAATGTAACCGGAGAGCATCTCACCGCTGCGCAGCAGGGAAGTGATGCCTCGCCATGTCAGCGCAGACCGGGTGACGGCAGGCCAAAACGGCGCCACATTCTCCGACCAGTCTGCCGTCTTGATACCCTACGGATGTAGATTTTCACTTTGAAACACAGTAACTAAGATAGAATGAGTTTTTAAGGACTGAACCAGAAATAAATAAAAAGATTTTACCTGGAGTTTCAAGGACTGGAACATTTTGGTGTAGTCAGCAGCTGAACACCATTCACCCAGGTGAAATGAAGCGCATATCTTGTCCAAGAGTTTCTTTTCATCAGGCTTCAGAGAGTCCTCATCAGGAGAGAGATCTCTGTGACACCCAGTCACTATTATTATGGTAGCCCCCGGTGCTGCGACGCGTTCCATTTCACTAACAAACTTTAAAAAGAAATTAAAAAAAATTTATAAAAAATAAGAAGGATATATAATATCATTAGAAACATGAATTTGCATCAATTCTTCTGGTTTTTTTTTATTTTTTTATTTTGGAGAGCAAAGAATGGAATTAAAGTTATTCCAGCATAAGAAAATTTTCGTTAATTTATGAAATACTTGCAAAATCTATCAACGGTTTGTGATCCAAGTGTCTACTGTTTTGGTTTGGATGATAATACGAGAGTTTAATTAAGTTATAGATATTTTTAAACTTTATGAAAAAGTTTATTGAGTACCAAATTAATTACCTTCATCTTGTCAGGCATTAGCTCGGCACTTTCAAGAGACCAAACCAGGTCAAATTGCTCATCAGGAAAGGGTTGGTCCAATGCATCTGCAACTTGGAAGGACACCTGCCAACATGTCCACAATCTCAATATTAATTACAAATAATGCAAGAATTAGTTTTCTGTTTTTTTTCCTTTCATAAAGTAATTATTTCATTACTAGTATTTAAAAATAATAAAAAAATAGTGTCATTTATTTTATTATTAAAAAATCGTTCATTTTGTAACCATTTGGAGAACACTTAAAAAGAACCAAAGAGTGCATGATTTTTTTATATACAACCAGCATATTTCATTTCTAAGAAGACACGCTAGAAGTACTTTATTCTGTTGAAGTCACGTCGACAACTTTCACGTGCATGACACGTGCACTTTTGTAATACTAAAACAAGAAGGAAGACTGATATATTTGCAATACTGAAACAAAAAGCACTGAAAGGATAAGAGGAGGGAGCTCAGTGATTAGATACTTTGTCTCCCAATCCCTCTGCCACTGCAAGAGCTTGTGCTTTTTGAGCTTCAACAACACCCAATGTGATGCCACAGCAATTTGCTCCATATTTTTTTGCAAAATATATAGAACTTCCACCCATTCCACACCCAACATCAACTATCCTCCTGGGCTTCTTCAAAGGATTATCTGCACAGATAGAGGACCAAAAATCTCAGCTACACTAATTAGAATTTTTGGAACCCAACACCCACAAATTTAATAAATATAAGAGGTGACAAATATTCAGTTTATACAATTACTTATTTTATTTTACAAACTATTTTAGTTTTTAATTTATTTATTTGTATAGCATAACAACATAATTATTAATTTGTTAGTAGTTAGATTATTCAAAAGAAACATAATTTTATAATTAATAAAAAAATTGTATAGATCAACTTTTTAATTCTTATCTGTCAAGTGTTCATTTTTATTGATTCAACTGCTTTCTTATTATTTTAAGAGAAGAAAATAATTAATTGTTAAAAGGATATATTATGTTTAATTTACATTTTACAAGTGTTGCATGCTTTTAGTTTATCAACACAATTAGTTCATCATCTATCTTTTGAACAAAAACGTTTTTGATGATATATGCCTTTTGTTTGAAATACCAACATCTCACAATATATTACATGATAGCGGTACAAACGCTGGTATTTTGATATACCACTAACAACAACAACTAAAGAATAATTGATATTAACAAATTTAACATACTTATAAAGTATGTAAATTATATTTAAAATAAATTAATAATAATTGTTAATATATATAAATTAACTGATATGTTGGCCGTTATTAGATTTAAATATTGGCATGGTGGTATTACTAGCGGTATATCAGATTTAAATGCCAGTATTGATCAGGTTGATACAGTATCATATATCGCTATCGGCACACTTCCGGTACCCGTATACCAACGAATATATCAGAATACTTCAAAACACTTCAACTAATATGTTGCGAAAAACAGTGATGATATAACTAGTATATATATTAACTGATAAATACTAAGCAACTTGCTTAGCTTAACATGTATTTACTAAAAAAAATTTAATTTGATTTTGTAATAACCATAAAAGAAAATAATACAAATATTTCAAGTGCCGCTTTGTGTGACACGTATATAAGATTTAAAATATCGCTTGGTACCGATATTTTGACCAGATACTGACACTAACAATATGACATCGTGTAATAAGTAGCCAATATTATCAATTCTGGTGTCAAAATTTTTGAGATTTTAAATTATGATGATGTATACAGTTTACACAACAGGTGCCCAGCTGAAAGCGACAACAAGACAAGAAGAAAACTACACAATAAGGTCAAATGGAAGTAAATTAGAGCAAGTGCCCGCGAAAACGACAACAAGAAAACAGTAATAGTCTTATAGAACTTACTGTGCATGGAAAAAAAAAGAAGAAGAACAAAAGAATGAAAAAAAAAGAACAAAATATTCACTAAATATAAATAAAATTAATAAACAAATAATATCTCCGTGCTCTTCGAAACTTGCTCTCCCCATGCCAGTTTGCATGTGCTTCGAAACTGTATAGCTGGAGAGGATTTCTTTTACGATTCTATTTTTTTGTATTTATATGATTATTTTTATTAAAATCTTATTAATAAAATAGTGAGCCTTGAACTCACCGTTTACTCTCAGAAAAAAAAAATATATATTAATACCTGCAACGCCGGCGAACTTGAGCGCTTCTTCGATCATCCGGACCTGAGCGGACCGGTGGTCTGATAAATCGGCCGGTTCGTCCGGTTCGTAGTAGCCGTTGTGCATGTGGTCTCCCCATATGTTCTCCCACAGACCCGACAAGTCGTCGTAGAACTCGGCAATCCCCTTGTTCAGGCCATCATCTGCCGTCGCCACCGCCATCGCTCGCTCGCTCGGTTTGATCTCACACGAGTGGAACCAGCGAGTATGAGAGAACGCTTGTGCTTCATTGCTGCATCCCCATGTGGTAGCTATATATACACACACAGAGCAATGAGCAAGGTTCGATCGTGATTTAAATTTGAAAATTATATCTCTTTGAAAAATCAAATGCTCGGCTCGGCCGGCACTACTTTTCTCATTGAAGGTGTTGTTTATGTCTTGGTCCAAGTCTAATAAATTGTTCAAGAGGGCCACACTTTTTGGAGCACTATGAGGCCTCTCTATCTGCCTACTGCTGTTTAGTTTTTTTTTTGTTCAACACACAACAGTAACATAACTGTACAAGGGACAATAAACATTAATGTCTAAATGTCGAAAGCTTGTTTGGATAAGTGCTACAAATTTGAAAATGAGACCTCTTTTGTGTATCATGTCATTTCCAATCAGTTAAACTCTCAATGCTGCCTTCCGAAGTCATCTCTCGCGCCTGCAGTCTAAAGTCACACAGCCACCCAAAGCCGACTTGAATCCAGACCAATATGAGTCGTGCTCTTACTTTGAATAATACAAGTTTAATCAAGCGTGATTTGATTCTGAACTCAATTAAACAGATTGCTTGTTAGTTGTTAAGAAGATTATCGAAATTTATTATGTGTAAATTAAATGAGTAATACTCGTCCAACTCGTGATTTACAGACTTTAAAACGCGTGTCTATAGAAAAATATAATTTCTCTTTCTTGAGATAGATTAAAATAAGCAATTCTAGTACATTAGCCATTCACTCGCTCTCTTCCTAATGAGAAAGGTTTTTGGGAGAAAGTCAACTTTCGCGCAAATCAAGCAAGATTTTGCAAAAGTTTAGGTAGTGTTACTTCCATAAATATATAAATTAAATTGTTTAAGAGAAATTCTACTCACACACACCTATCTTGCTGTTTATACTCACTTTTTTTAACCAGTTATGAATTTTAAGTTATCATAATTTTTTCTATATATCCTTAAAATCTCTAAAAAAAAAATTTTTATTTATTTATTATCAGATAGATGTAAAATTACTCACTGAACCTCATCAAGATAAAACTCTTGGTCTTTTCTATTTTCACTTAACAGATTGCTGAGATTGAGAAGTTTCTTGCGAACATAAAACAAACAGGCGCAAAACAAAAAACATACAACCGAAAGGATCATTTTAGGAGTAGGAGTAGACATTAAAAGGGGTGGGTTTAAAAGGGGTGGGTGTGAGTAAAATTTCTCATTATTTAAAGGGTTTCTAACATTTAGGTCCCTAACAAATATTTTATTTGAATATTAGTTCCTAATAATATCATATTTGAATATTAGCCCCCCACAGTATGAAATTCACTTGATATTAGTCTTATGCTATGCATTTTGTCCAAATCTCATAAATAAACATTATAATAATCTAACTAGGGTGTTAAATTATAAATTTGTCTACAATTTTAGAGTTACATAAATGAGAAAGAGTCAATCGGATGGCTGAGCAAAAACTTTAGAAGAAAAATTCTGTGCGGGAAGAAAAACACGAAGAGAAGAAACCATCAAAACAAAGGAAAAAAAGAAAGCAAGAAGGATGTCTAGCAACTTGGATTGGCACAGGTAACGGAACAACAAGTAACAAGGCAAGCATGCTAACATAACTAAGGAGTAATAGAATATTCCTTGTTTTGAAATAAATTATTAGTTAGATGGAATTTAACAAATGAACAATAAATTGTGAAGGACCAATATCCCAAATATCATATTGTCATGAGCTAATGTTCAAATAAGAGATTTGTTAGGGACCTAGAACCTAAAACCCTCGTTTAAAAGTCTTTAACTCGTTATTACTAACTAATCTCTCAAAAACAATTAATACTTGTATGTGTCAGATAAGTTTTGTTAAAGATTAACAAACTTCAGAGTCATATTCTAATCCGTTGCATATAAATTAAATGGGAAATATTTATCAGACTCGTGATTCACAGACCTGAATATATATATCCACACGCGTATGAATGCATGAAAAAAATAGAGAGGAAGAGAAAATTCTTCTCTCCTCGTGCTGCAGCCATCAAAGACTCTGAGTGTACAGTAGTCACCCAGTCTCTTCTCTTTTTTTTTTTTCCCCAATGTGCAAGTTTTTTAAAAGAAAGTTGACATCCCTGCGGATCAAACGAGAAATATTCTCCATAATTAAATTTGTAAATTTTGCTTCAATAGTCATTACTACTACCTAATCTCTCTTAAAGAAATATTTTTGTGTGTAGAATATTTACAAATCTTGGTATCGAAGTCTTGCTTCAATGTACTTTGAGTAAAAAATATGTGCCAAATAAATTTCGTTAGAAAATAACACACCTCAAAATCGTAGCAATTTTTGAACCAAGTTCATCATTACCAATTACCAAGCACCAAAAAGAGGTGATATTGTAGAATTAATTGTATAGTTCACACTTTTAGAACTGAACAAGTTTTGTGGAGATATAGAACTCGAAAATATTTGGTTCGGTTAAGATATCCTAGCAAAATTTCTTCTTCTGTCCATTTTTTTTTTTTTTTTTTGAATTCTCATTTTTATGTACGGTTAGTGATGATTAAGTCCAAATTTGGTGAACTCTGTAAAGAAAGACAAGTTTAAAAATACACAGAAACTAGCTTCTCAAATAATGGACAAAAAACTTTCGTCACTAAAAAAATGAGAGGAAAAGAAACAATTTTGTATTTAATAGTAATAGATAATCACCAACCTACAACAAAAGTTCCATTAAAAAAAACATACAACAAAAGTAAGAGCGAAAAAACTTGCAAGCCTGCACGATATTCAATGGTACATATACATGTAAAATAGTATTTGTGGTGTATTTCATTCATGACAGGTTCCATATAAAGCACGAACGGAGGTCTAGATTAGAGATACAGTTTTTTTTTCCCCCATTTTTTACTCTCTTTTTTTTAAAGGGCGTTAGCTTTATTAGATGTAGCACTAGTTTCTCACAATAATACAAATGAGAAGACAAAAATTATAAAGTTCAGATATCTACGACCCATTTTGTGCGCTGCAGTGTTGCTTTCGGACAAAGACTTCTACACTGACTGACTATTCAGACATCGACGACCCATCTTGTGCGCTGCATTATTGCTCAGCCTCCTTCCAACCTCGGACTAGACTTCTGCACTGATTGACAGCAGAATGGCCTCGGCCTCTGCTTGCTCCGGCTCTGTGGAATTTGACTCGAACCCGCCACAATTTGCAACGCCCGCCCTAACGTTGCTGGCCAACACCTGCCCTAAGTATTTGTTTTCGATAAGCAAGTCCAGGGTAACCCAAGTGAGAGTTATCCATGTTGTTAGCATGCAAGCAATTGTTCTACGGTTCTAGGTCTTTTTGAATTAGCCTAGATAGGTGGCTCTCCATGATCCTTTGGGTACCTAGGGGTGCTTCATAATGTATAACCCCACAAAGAAGAAATTGCTTCATGGTGTAGTCAGAGGTTAAGAAGTCAGCACATTATAGGATCGATCTCCTAGTGGGACGTTCTATTTTAGAAAATAGGTCATAACTATTTCTACAATGCGAACTCTACCTAAGTGTATTCATGAGGTAGGGGAGCCCACAGGCGCTGTGCATATTAAACCAAGCACTCAAAACAAAAGAACAACAACCACACCTTTTCGAGAACTGTTTGTAGAATACTTGTGAACTTCAGAAAAATCTTTTGGTTTCAAAATTGCAGATCTGGGAGGTTGCAGGTCTAGGCAGCCAAGGGTTGGCCGTCCAGGTTTTTTTTTTTTTTGGGAATTTGGAACATTTTTTTTTTTTTTTTTTGAATCTTTAGATTTCTTTTTTCAGGTTTCAGTGTCTAAGCGGCCAAGCGTAAGCCGCATAGACCTGAAAGTGAGATTTTTGATGACTTGCAAGGGACTAGCTACCTTGCATAGGACTGGATTAGTACAGAACTTTAGAGAAAAAAAAATCTAAGTATCCTACAAAGTAAAGGTTAGAAAGCCTAATTACCCTGCAAAATCGTCAACCGTTAGCACAAGTTCCACTCCGGGTGCAGTATCAGATATCTAAGATTACTGGTGTTCTCTAGCTGTTACACGCTTCCCCAAGAAAATGAAAAAAATAAAAAATGAAAAAAATAAAGAAAAAGAAAAAACCCCAAAAACTGCAAGCTTAAGTGAAGGTGTTAATAGAACGTCAATGAGTGAGGTCCCATCAGATCGCCAATTTATTGGTACCCTTTTAGAGGGTATTGTGCCTAACTCGATCTTTACGATCCCTTGCGATGTGGTAGGATTGATAAACTGAAGAAAGAAGATTTGTTGTTGATCGCGATTGCCATCCAGCTCGGCTTTCAAGGAACTTGGGAAAATTGGGACAAGGTAGTCCTTCTCGTTCCTTGCAGACGCTCATGCCTGTGTAAAGAAGTTTATTCTACTTTACACCTCACAGAAAATAGTAAATAAAAGGAGAATTAGAAGAAAGTATAATAAAGATAATTCTAGAATTAAAAGAAAAAAATAATAAACTATCCTAGTTACTTACCAGTGGGAAGACCCGTCGTGACTAAGTTAGTCCTATCACTTATGCTAAAACTACGTGTGACAGTTATGCATGTTTTGTTTATAAAAGATGCAAAATAAAGATGCGTGATGAGAAACCCTGAATTGATACTAAGCCTATGAAAGTAATTAAAAGAATATATACTAGAGAAAGCAATTAAAACCTAATCTAAGAAATCAATTAAAGAAAAAAAACGAGAGTTTAGGAAGCTTATATGTCGTTGACAACCGAGCTCCTCCTTACCACCTCCTTTTCTGCCTGGAGCAAACAAGAGAAAATTTCAAGAGATTTTCCCCTATTTTACCCTTTATTTCTCATATGGTCGGAGTTGTTTGAGTTGTATGCTGCAGTTGGTATTATATAGGGTGTGGAGAGGAGGTATTCTGCGGTTCTGGTCGGTATGAGACTAAATAACTTTTAGATTTTTGAAAATTGAGAAAAAACCAATCTGAAGTGTTGACATTCCAAAAAGATATATTCCTCGGGTAACACTTCAGCTGGTCTGAACGACATCCAAACTTATTGACATATACAAAAGACAAGATGCGAACAAGCTGACGACCAGGTTCTACCCATCCTCAGAGATCAAGGGATGACTTGAAACTTACTGATCCAGTGAAGTAGACAGTAAGCCAAAGTATCACCTGTAAAGAGGCCGAAGAATGGTCCAAGAGGATAGTTTCGCTTGAAGCTCTATAACCTTTTTGAAGGGCTAAAATATTAACTTCGCCTAAATCTTTTCTTGAGAGCTTCGCTTGAAACTCTCAAGAGCACTGCAAAAAAGCTAATATGTAACTTCGCCTGAAGCTAATATTAGCTTCGCTTGAAACTTTTCTTGTGAGCTCAGCTTATATCTCTTCATACCTCTGCAAAGAGCTAATTTTCAGCTTCGCCTGAAGCTAATTATAACTTCGCTTGAAGCTTTCTTGTAACTTCGCTTAAGAATTGTGCTACCGTCGCGGAAAGTTAATTCCAGGTTCGCTTGAAACTTTCCACACCCCCTATGGGAGGGTTTGCCAGGTCAATGTCTGACCTAGTCGTTAGTTGGCTAACCCCACTACGTTAGTAGGGTTAATGCCAGTTTAAGTGGGCGGTTATATCCGCCCGTTTCATTACACATTAAACGAAGACAAATTAGGTCAAATAACCGTATCTTAAGCTCGCGCTTAGCCTTTCTAGCCTCACA
The DNA here is from genome assembly GCA_038442645.1 of Agave tequilana. Lineage (NCBI taxonomy): Eukaryota > Viridiplantae > Streptophyta > Magnoliopsida > Asparagales > Asparagaceae > Agave > Agave tequilana. The sequence continues at coordinate 67,400 of JAVJIF010015848.1, forward strand.
GAAGGCTTGTACTTAGCCTCACACAAGGCTTTGTAGCCTCGCACGAGGCTCAAAATAGCCTCTGGTGCGAGGCTAACTTACTGTTACCGATCTTGCTGAATTTCAAGGGCAGCTACACCCCTTAGAGCCTATAAATAGCTCATTTTTGGGATGAGCTCGGGGCTGGCTAGTGGGCTGACAAGCTGAAGTTCAAGAAGCAGAGGCTAAAAGAGAGAAAAAGAGCTAACATTCTCTCTTCTAAGGAATTCGGAGAGTCACTTCTCTAAATTCAGGGTGTTAATACCTTAAGACCTCCCCTCTTAAGAAATCTCCGAAACCAAGCGAGAAGGAATTCCTTAAGACTCCGTCGATCACATCGTCAACAGAACAAAGTGGTCGCGTGCTGACCAGATATATATTAGTAATATTGTATCGGGTTTTGAGGTACAGGGGCCGGTGTTGTTGATATGAGTAATAATATTAATGTTAATGATATTGATCTTAAAAATCATTGGTTGACACTAATTCTCAGATTTCAAATCATGTGTATAAGCTTAACAATTGTTTGTTTTAAACCACCTGATCTTTGACAATGTTCACCCCCTGGTGTGAGTCATGCCGTACTAGACATAAAAGGAAAACAAATAAATAAACCAGTGAACACGGAACGGTCAACACTAACAGGATGTTTATAGCATACGACCAGTATAGCAGAGTAGTACATAGGGGAGGTACGTAAATCAACACCCAACAATACTAAAAGTCTCCTTCTTCGACTTTTCACATCACAGCGCAAAAGTCTCAAACAGCAGCAGCACTATATTTTGCAAGACTTCTTTTTATTCATATCACCTACTAAATCCTTCCCAAAAACTAACACAGCTGGCGAATCGCGGCTACTGTGATCGTTGTGGCTTACGACATGCAATGATAGAGTACTTGATCAGCTTCTTGTTGTACCCCTCAATGTACAGCCGCATTGCAAGTGCTCCTCGTATGGTCGTCCATCCTAATTCAAAACAAGGAAGAAAGAAACAATAAATTAATCGGCGACTGAACATCAACCAGAGGAATGGAATGTAACCGGAGACCATCTCACCGCTGCGCAGCAGGGAAGTGATGCCTCGCCATGTCAGCGCAGACCGGGTGACGGCAGGCCAAAACGGCGCCACATTCTCCGACCAGTCTGCCGTCTTGATATCCTACGAATGTAGATTTTCACTTTGAAGCACAGTAACTAAGATAGAATGAGTTTTCAAGGACTGAACCAGAAATAAATAAAAAGATTTTACCTGGAGTTTCAAGGACTGGAGCATTTTGGTGTAGTCAGCGGCTGAACACCATTCACCCAGGTGAAATGAAGCGCATATCTTGTCCAAGAGTTTCTTTTCATCAGGCTTCAGAGAGTCCTCATCAGGAGAGAGATCTCTGTGACACCCAGTCACTATTATTATGGTAGCCCCAGGTGCTGCGACGCGTTCCATTTCGCTAAGAAACTTTAAAAAGAAATTAAAAAAATTTATAAAAAATAAGAAGGATATATAATATCATTAGAAACATGAATTTGCATCAATTCTTCTGTTTTTTTTTTTTTTTTTTGGAGAGCAGAGAATGGAATTAGAGTGATTCCAGCATAAGAAATATTTCGTTAATTTATGAAATACTTGCAAAATCTATCAACGGTTTGTAATCCAAGTGTCTACAGTTTTGGTTTGGATGAAAATACGAGAGTTTAATTAAGTTATAGATATTTTAAAACTTTATGAAAAAGTTTATTGAGTACCAAATTAATTACCTTCATCTTATCAGGCATTAGCTCGGCACTTTCAAGGGACCAAATCAGGTCAAATTGCTCATCAGGAAAGGGTTGGTCCAATGCATCTGCAACTTGGAAGGACACCTGCCAACATGTCCACAATCTCAATATTAATTACAAATAATGCAAGAATTTGTTTTTTGTTTTTTTTCCTTTCATAAAGTAATTATTTCATTAATAGTATTTAAAAATAATAAAAAAATAGTGTCATTTTTTCTATTATTGAAAAATCGTTCCTTTTGTAACTATTTAGAGAACACTTAAAAAGAACCAAAGAGTGCATGATTTTTTTATATACAACCAGCATATTTCTAAGAAGACACACTAGAAGTACTTTATTCTGTTGAAGTCACGTCGACAACTTTCACGTGCATGGCACGTGCACTTTTGTAATACTAAAACAAGGAGGAAGACTGATATATTTGTAATACTGAAACAAAAAGCACTGAAAGGATAAGAGGAGGGAGCTCAGTGATTAGATACTTTGTCTCCCAATCCCTCAGCCACTGCAAGAGCTTGTGCTTTTTGAGCTTCAACAACACCCAATGTGATGCCACAGCAATTTGCTCCATATTTTTTTGCAAAATATATAGAACTTCCACCCATTCCACACCCAACATCAACTATCTTCCTGGGCTTCTTCAAAGGATTATCTGCACAGATAGAGGACCAAAAATCTCAGCTACACTAATTAGAATTTTTGGAACCCAACCCCCACAAATTTGATAAAAATAAAAGGGGACAAATATTCAGTTTATACAATTACTTATTTTATTTTACAAACTATTTTAGTTTTTAATTTTTTTATTTGGATAGCATAACAACATGATTATTAATTTGTTAGTAGTTAGATTATTCAAAAGAAACATAATTTTATAATTAATAAAAAAATTGTATTTATCAACTTTTTAATTCTTATCTGTCAAGTGTTCATTTTTATTGATTCAACTGCTTTCTTATTATTTTAAGAGGAGAAAAATAATTAATTGTTAAAAAGGTTATTGTTTAATTACATTTTTACTATGTTGCATGCTTTTAGTAAATTTATCAACACAATTAGTTTCTCATCTATCTTATGACAAAAACGTTTTTGATGATATACGCCTATTGTTTGAAATACCGGTATCTCACAATATACTAGACCATGATAGGTAGCGGTACAAACGCTGGTATTTTGGTATACCACTAACAACAACAACTAAAGAATAATTGTTATTAACAAATTTAACATACTTATAAAGTATGTAAATTATATTTAAAATAAATTAATAATAATTGTTAATATATATAAATTAACTGATATGTTGGCCGGTATTAGATTTAAATATTGGTATGGTGGTATTACTGGCGGTATATCAGATTTAAATGCCAGTATTGATCAGGTTGGTACACTATCGTATATCGCTATCGGCACACTTCCAGTACTCGTATACCAACGAATATATATCAGAATACTTCAAACACTCCAACCAATATGTTGCTAAAAACAGTGATAATATAACTAGTATATATATACTAACTGATAAATACTAGCGATTGCTCAGCTGAACATGTATTTACTAAAAGAAATTTAATTCGATTTTGTTACAATCATAAAAGAAAATAATACAAATATTTCAAGTATAGCATTGTGTCACACGATATATAAGATTTAAAATACCGCTTGGTACCGATATTTTGACCAGATACTAACACTAAAATATGACATCATGTAATAAGTAGCCAATATTATCAATTCTGCTGTGAAAATTTTGAGATTTTAAACTATGATGATATTTGCATTTTACACAACAGGTGCCCGGCTGAAAGCGACAACAAGAAGAAAACAGTAGGTCAAATAGAAGTAAATTAGAACAAGTGCCCGCGAAAACGACAACAAGAAAACAGTAATAGTCTCATAGAACTGACTATCCATGGGGAAAAAAAAGAAGAAAAAAAAATGAAAAAAAAGAACTAAATATTCACTAAATATAAATAAATTAATAAACAAATATTATCTGCGTGCTCTTCGAAACTTGCTCTCCTCACGCGTTTTGCGTGTGCTTCGAAACTATATAGTTTCATAGGTTTTCTTTTACGATTCTATTTTCTGTATTTACATAATTATTTTCATTAAAATCTTATTAATAAAACAATGAGCTTTTTAAGGTTCACCGTTTACTCTCCGGAAAAAAGAATATTAATACCTGCAACGCCGGCGAACTTGAGCGCTTCTTCGATCATCCGCACCTGAGCGGACCGGTGGTCCGACAAATCGGCCGGTTCACCCGGTTCGTAGTAGCCGTTGTGCATGTGGTCTCCCCATATGTTCTCCCACAGACCCGACAAGTCATCGTAGAACTCGGCAATCCCCTTGTTTAGGCCATCATCCGCCGTCGCCACCGCCATCGCTCGCTCGCTCGGTTTGATCTCACACGAGTGGAACCAGCGAGTTTGAGAGAACGCTTGTGCTTCATTGCTGCATCCCTATGTGGTAGCTATATATACACACAACAACGAGCAAGGTTACGATCATGATTTAAATTTGAAAATTATCTCTCTTTGAAAAATCAAATGCTCGGCTCGGCCGCCACTACTTTTCTCATTGAAGGTGGTGTTTATGTCTTAGTCCAAGTCTAACAAATTGTACAAGAGTACCAGATTTTTTCGGAGCACTATGAGGCCTCTCTATCTGCCAATTGTTGTATAGTTTTTTTTTCCCCCTTCAACACACAACAATAACATTCCTGTACAAAGGACAACAACATTAATTTCTAAATGTGGAGAGCTTGTTTGGATTCATCTAAATCGATATGAAAAGTGTTACAAATTTGAAAATGAGCCTTCTTATGTGTGTCATATGTGTATCATCTCATTTCCAATCATTCAACTCTCATACTGCCTTGCCTTCTGAAGACATCTCTCACCCTGCAGTACAGAATCACACAGCCACCCAAAGCCGACTTGAATCCAGACCAATATGAGTCGTGCTCTTACTTTGAATAATACAAGTTTAATCAAGCGTGATTTGGTTCTGAACTCAATTAAACAGATTGCTTGTTAGTTGTTAAGAAGATTATTGAAATTTATTATGTGTAAATTAAATGAGTAATGCTCGTCAAACTCGTGATTTACAGACTTTAAAACGCGTGTCTACAGAAAAATATAATTTCTCTTTCTTGAGAAAGATTAAAATAAGCAATTCTAGTACATTAGCCATTTACTCGCTCTCTTCTTAATGAGAAAGGTTTTTGAGAGAGAGTCAACTTTCGTGCAAATCAAGTAAGATTTTGCAGAAGTTTAGGTAGTGTTACCTCCATAAATATTTAAATTAAATTGTTTAAGAGAGATTCTACTTACACACAATTATTTTGCTGTCTATACTCACTTTTTTTTAACCTAGTTATGAATTTTAAGTTATCATAATTTGCTCTATACATCCTTAAAATCTCTCAAAAAATATATTTTTTATTTTATTATCAGATAGATGTAAAATTACTCACTGAACCTCATCAAGATAAAACTCTTCATCTTTTCTATTTTCACTTAACAGAGTGCTGACATTGAGATGTTTCTTACGAACATAAAAAACGGGTGCAAAACAAAAAGCATACAGCCGAAAGGATCATATTAGGAGGGGGTGTAGACATTAAAAGGGGTGGGTGTGAGTAAAATTTCTCATTATGTAAAGGGTTTTTAATATTTAGGTCCCTAACAAATATTTTATTTGAATATTAGTTCCTAATAATATCATATTTGAATATTAGCCCCCCACAGTATGAAATTTACTTGATATTAATCTTATGCTATGTATTTTGTCCAAATCTCATAAATAAACATTATAATAATCTAATTAGTGTGTTAAATTATAAATTTGTCTACAATTTTAGAGTTACATAAGTGAGAAAGAGTCAATCGGATGGCTGAACAAAAACTTTAGAAGAAAAATTTGTGCGGGAAGAAAAATACGAACAGGAGAAACCATCAAAACAAAGGAAAAAAAGAAAACAAGAAGGATGTCTAGCAACTTGGATTGGCACAGGTAACGGAACAACAGGTAATAAGGTAAGCATGCTAACATAACCAGGGAGTAATAGAATATTCCTTGTTTTGAAATAAATTATTAGTCAGAAGGAATTTAACAAATGAACAATAAATTGTGAAGGACCAATATTCAAATATCAAATTGTCATGAGCTAATGTCCAAATAAGAGATTTGTTAGGGACCTAGAACCTAAAACCCTTGTTTAAAAGTCATTAACTCCTTATTACTAACTAATCTCTCAAAAACAATTAATACTTGTATGTGCCAGATAAGTTCTGTTAAAGATTAACAAACTTGAGAGGCATATTCTAATCTGTTGCATATAAATTAAGTGGGTAATATTTATCAGACTCGTGATTCACAGGCCTGAAGACACGTATCCACGCGTATGAATGCATGAAAAAATAGAGAGGAATAGAAATTTCTTCTCTCCTCGTGCTGCAGGCTTCAAAGACTCTGACTGTACAGTAGTCACCCACTCTCCTCTTTTTTTTTTTCTTTTCCCTTCTCAATTCAATGTGCAGTTTTTTAAAAGAAAGTTAACATCCCTGCGGATCAAACGAGATATTATCTCCATAATTAAATATATAAATTTTGCTTCAATAGTCATTACTACTACCTAGTCTCTCTTAAAGAAATATTTTTGTGTGTAGAATATTTACAAATCTTGGTATCGAAGTCTTGCTTCAATGTACTTTGAGTAAAAAATATGTGCCAAATAAATTTCGTTAGAAAATAACACACCTCAAAGTCGAAGCAATTTTTGAACCAAGTTCATCATTATCAATTACCAAGTACCAAAGAGAGGTGATATTGTAGAATTAATTGTATAGTTCACACTTTTAGATTACTGAATAAGTTTTGTGGAGAAATAGAACTCGAAAATATTTGGTTCGGTTAAGATATCCTAGCAAAATTTCTTCTTCTATCCATGTCTTCTTTTTTTTTTGAATTCTCATTTTTATGTACGTCAGTGATGATTAAGTCCAAATTTGGTGAACTCTATTTAAAAATACACAGAAACTGGCTTCTCAAATAATGGACAAAAAGCTTTCATCACTAAAAAAATGAGAGGAAAAGAAACAATTTTGTATTTAATAGTAATAGATAATCACCAGCCTGGAACAAAAGTTCCATAAAAAAAACATACAACAAAAGTAAGAGCGAAAAAACTTGCAAGCCAGCACGATATTGATGGTACATATACATGTAAAATAGTATTTGTGGTGTATTTCATCCATGACAGGTTCCATATAAAGCATGAACGGAGGTCTGATTAGAGATACAGTTTTTTTTTTTCCTTCATTTTTTCCTCTCTTTTTTTAAGAGATGTAGCACTAGTTTCTCACAGTAATACAAATGAGAAGGCAAAAAATTATAAAGTTCAGATATTTATGACCCATTTTGTGCGCTGCAGTGTTGCTTTCGGACAAAGACTTCAACACTGACTGACTATTCAGACATCGACGACCCATCTTGTGCGCTGCATTATTGCTCAACCTTCTTCCAACTTCAGACCAGACTTCTGCCCTGATTGACTAACTGTTGGTGTCACAGTATGCCGGACTTTTTTGGCATCACCCACACGACACGGCACTGGCCATTCCTTTCTGCTGCCAAGCAGAATGGTCTCGGCCTCTGCGTGCTCCGGCTCTGTGGAATTTGACTCGAACCCGCCACAACTTGCAAACACTCAGCTGCAGCCAACATCCAAGATTGCCGTGCCAAGGCATTGTATTTCGTCTTAGGCCCATTGTGTCGAACACCTTCCGTACATGTCAATGTCGCGGCAGCCATCGCCTTGACAATTCAACTAAGAATGGGTTCCCTTTAAAATGACATTTCCACTCGCACCACATCAAGTTGGACCCAATTGCAAAACTTCAGCACAATCCCCCCCAATCAAATTTAGCCATGGCTCAAATTTAGATAATACTTTAATTAAACTTAAATTCTAATAAGTAATAGAAAGAACTATTTTTAACACATTTTACTATCTTTAGGATAAAATCTCCCAGTAAACCCCTCTTACGAATATGCACACAAAACCCTTATAAATATTGAGCTTTACATGACACACTGAGAATGTTGATCCATGTGGAATTTTATATGGGCATGCATACATCTTGGCATCTAGCAATTGTTGGATATTCTGCTTAACAAGAATCAATCTGACAACTAATCAAGATCACTGATATATCAACAATCTAATTGGCCAGGTCGGCAAATATCAGGTGGGAGGTTTTCCGTTCAATAGAACGTTCCTTAATTTAAGAACCACCTTTCAATTTCCTTCCTTGGTTAAAGCACCAATTAGACTGAATCTAAGTCAGTCTCGATATACTGTAAGGTATATCCCCTGTATAAAGGATTTAATCCACTTATACAGTATTTAGAGTGAGGTACGCTTAGAGCGAATCTCCTTAAGACAATTACGTCCCCAGCACCGGTGCTAACAGGATAATGGACGCTGGTCTCCCAAGATACAACACTCTTTCACGATATTTGGATAGCACTACCAAATCACCGTACGGTCGAACCGTAGTCAACCAGTACCTTCACAGGATCGTTGAAGCAGCGGTACAAGGACAAATTTCAAACGAATATTTGCCTCTACTCTCTGGAGGAGCACCCACTGTTGAGGACGAAGGAAGGTTGAAGAATATTCTTCTTTAGAAGTACCAGATTCAGACAACAATTCTATAAAAGAATATGTTGAATTTTCTGATTCCTCTTTCAGAATGAATTTTTGCAGAATCTTCTTTGGAAGTTGCTTCGGAAACCGAGTTACTGATTTCCCACTTCTCTTTTGGAAGTCACTTCAGAACTCTACTTCCCAGTTCAGAACGCAGAAAATTGAAGTATTCAGAACTCAGAGAGAGAGAAGAGAAGTTGTTTGTTTTTTGGTGTGTTGTTGTGTGTTTCTATTGAGAATATGGAGTCTTTTATATAGCCTTCCAGGAGGGGCCAACAGGTTCGAACCCAAACGAAAGGTTGCAACCTATCGACCCAACAGTCATGACTGTTGGCTGTCCAATTGGTTCGCAACCTTTGGCAGTCAACTGGCTGGTTCGCAACCGTTGGCGGGAGCGGGTCTGGTTCGCAACCTTTGGCAGTCCAACAGGCTCGCAACCGGTGGCAGACCAACAAGCTCGCAACCATTGGCCGCCCAATTGGTCTGACACCTGTTGGCGGATCGGTTCGAAACCTGACAGCAGAGCGGGTCCGTTGGCGGGGCGGAGCGGGTTTGGTTCGGGTAGCGGCCCATACCCTTGAGACCTGATTCAAAAAGAACCAGGCCAGGTAGGGAACCCAAACCCAAACCCGAGCCCGAGCCCGGCCCGGCACCGGCGCCGGCCGCCGCCGCCGCCAGCGGCGGCGCGCGCACGCATGATAGGGCATGGTTCCCTCCCAATCGCGCGCGAAAACTCCAAGTACCCAAAGGGCACGCCCTTTGTTCTCAATTTTCTCTATTTATACACCACAAACTTCCATCCCACGGCCAATGTGGGACTAAATGCTTTTAGTTATCTTTAGTCCCGTTTTGGCTTTGAATTAGGCAATCTTTAGACTTGAATATCTCATTCATTCGAAGTCAGAATTGAACATGTGAATATACCACGTTCATCCCCAATGGAAGGAGAACACACTCCAACCATCATCCAATTGATTCGATCAACGGATCTCGCCATAATTCAACTCAAAGATTCGCATTTATATTCTTCAATTCCAACAATCCCCCACAATGAATGGAGATTCAAGGAAATGACACACAAAGAGACTGACTCTATTGTGAAAGGTACTTGAGAAAAGAAACTGCATAAGGATAGGTGAACTAGGTCTTGAACCTTCCATAGCGAAAGCTTTATCGGACTTACTGGCTAATCAGTGAACTAGGTCTTGAACTGTTAGCCGTTAGTGTAAGCCAAGTCAACAAGCTTCACACAGTGACTTTTCAAATTAACTTTGGTTCTCGGTTGTGTCCGTTTTGGCCCTGAACATTCTTGGTTTCAGAGAGTATCTTTAGGGAATAACAGCCTCCATAGAAATTCCCAAAGAGCCGACCCAACTCTATACTCACATAGGTGATGGACCTATTAAGAGTAGTCTACTCTACTCCACTTGTTTAGTAACAAGATATAGGCATCATTAAAAGCGTTAAGCTTATCCTTAATCCACTTGTAGAAAAGCACTTATGTGCACCTTAGGAATGGATTAAAGTCAAGCTCCCAAGTGCTTACTTACTGAGTCAATCATAACTAGTTTTTCCTCTTGAACTTAGTCCGTGGGATCTCCAGTCGCTAAGTGAGGTTTCCATTAAGCTGACTCGGTAAGCTTAGGCTTTTAGACCCATTCCCCTCGATGCGCAGTTTATACGCTCTCCACTTAAATCTTTAGTAAGCGGATCCGCTAAATTATCCTTTGACGATACAAAGTCAATAGAGATAATTCCATTTGAGAGCAACTGCTTCACGGTATTATGTCTACGACGAATATGTCTAGACTTACCGTTGTATATAACATTTTGTGCCCTAGATATAACTGCTTGATTATCGCAGTGTATACATATAGCGGGCACTGGCTTTTGTCATAATGGTATATCTTCTAAGAATTGTCGAAGCCATTCTGCTTCTTCTCCAGCCTTATCTAAGGCTATGAATTCCGATTCCATAGTGGAACGGGCAATACATGTTTGCTTAGAAGACTTCCATGATACCGCTGCTCCTGCTAGAGTAAATACGTATCCGCTAGTTGATTTTGATTTCTCAGAATCTGCAATCCAATTAGCATCACTGTATCCTTCCAGTACAGGTGGATACTGTCCATATCTCAAGGCATATTCCTTGGTATGTGATACGTAACCCAATACTCGTAGTAGAGCGGTCCAATGTAGATCACTAGGATTACTAGTGTATCTACTTAACTTGCTTACAGCGTAAGCAATATCGGGTCTAGTGCAATTCATCAAATACATTAGACTCCCGATAATCTGAGAATACTCCAACTGGCGTATTCCAGTTCCTGTATTCTTATGAAGATGGACATGTGGGAGAAAAGGATTTGTATTCTCTTTTATCCCATGATCCTTGAATCTTTCTATCATCTTATCCACATAGTGAGATTGAGATAGACTGATTCCATCTGGTGTTCTAGTAATTTTAATTCCTAAAATTACATCAGCAACCCCCAGATCCTTCATGTCAAAACTGTTGGATAACATTCTTTTAGTGGACTTAATAATTTCAATATTAGTCCCAAGTATCAACATGTCGTCTACATAAAGACAAACAATGATACATGCGTTTCCAACTGTTTTCGTGTAAACACACTTATCGCATTCATTGATAGTGAATCCATCTTTGATCATGACACTATCAAATTTCTCATGCCATTGTTTTGGAGCCTGCTTTAAATCATATAAGAATTTTACCAATTTACACACCTTGTGTTCTTGGCCCTTGACTTTAAATCCTTCTGGTTGCTCCATATATATCTCTTCATTTAATTCACCATTTAAGAATGCAGTCTTGACATCCATTTGATGGATATCTAAGTTGTGCAATACTGCAATTGCAATTAACATCCGTATGGACGTTATTCTTGTTACTGGTGAATAAGTATCGAAGTAGTCAAGTCCTTCTTTTTGCCGATAACCCTTGGCTACTAATCTAGCCTTGTACTTATCGATAGATCCATCGGGTTTTAATTTTCGTTTGAAAATCCACTTACACCCAATTGGTTTACTGTCAGGAGGCAAGTTTACCAATTCCCAAGTATGATTACTTAGTATGGATTCTATTTCGCTATTTATAGCTTCTTTCAACATTTGTGCTTCTGGGGTTGACATAGCCTCTTTAAATGTTTGAGGTTCGCTCTCAATAGCGTATGCTGTGAAATCTGGACCAAAAGATTTTGAGATTCTAGATCTCTTACTTCTTCTTGGTTCAGTTTCCGCATTAACAATTGGTTCCTCGGGGCTTTCGTCCCTAAACGCCATCTCGTGTGTTCTTTTCCCAGAAGTCTTATCTGCTTCCCGTTTGTACGGAAAGATGTCTTCAAAGAACACAGCATCTCGAGATTCGATAATCATGTTTACATGAATATCTGGTATTTCTGATTTATGAACCAGAAATCTGTAGGCACTACTATTCAAGGCATAGCCTATGAATACGCAGTCCATAGTTTTTGCTCCCAACTTAGTCTTTTTAGGTAATGGTGCCAGCACCTTTGCAAGGTACCCCCACATTTTGAGGTAATGGTAGGAAGGTGTCCTTCCATGCCATAACTCAAATGGTATAAGACCAAGTTTCTTGTGGGGTACTCTATTTAGAATATAATTTGCAGTTAATAGAGCTTCCCCCCACAAGTTCTGCGGAGCTCCAGAACTTACGAGCATGGAATTAACCATCTCCTTCAAAGTTCTGTTCTTCCGTTCAGCAATTCCATTCTGCTGAGGAGTGTATGGTGCTGTTGTTTGATGTATTATACCAAAACTAGCACATAACTCACTAAAATCATTTGATTCATATTCTCCGCCTCTATCGGATTTTAGAATCTTGATTTTCTTATTGAGTTGATTCTCAACTTCGGCCTTATATGTTATAAACATATTTATTGCCTCATCCTTACTGTTTAAAAGATACACATAACAGTATCTTATACAGTCATCAATAAAAGTAATGAAATACTTTTTTCCGCCTCTAGTTGGCATAAACTTCAAGTCACACAGATCGCTATGAATTAACCCTAAAGGTTCTGTATTTCGATCAATTGAGTGAAATGAATTTTTCGCCAACTTGGCCTCAACACAAATCTCACACTTGCGAATTTCTTCCAAGTTGAGTTTAGGAATATATCCCAGATTAGACAAGTTCTTTAATGACTTGTAATTTACATGCCCTAATCTAGCATACCACAAATTAGGAGACTCAAGCAAATAAATAGAAGATTTTCTTTTATTTATAAGCTTCGGGTACAAATACACAGACTTTTATCTACCACTGCAACATTGGCTTTAAAAATTCCATCAACAAGATAACCCTTTCCCACATACATCCCTCCCTTAGTAAGTACAAATTTATCAGATTCAAACACCATTCTAAATCCATTCTTACTAAGTATTGATCCGGAGATCAAATTCTTACGGATGTCTGGAACATGAAGCACATCGTTAAGAGTAAGCTCTTTCCCCGATGTCCACTTCAGAACGACCTTGCACTTTCCTTCAACCTTTGAGACGGCTGAATTTCCCATGAATAGTTGCTCATCTTGCTCCAGTATTTGATATTCAGAGAATAATAATTTCTCAGAGCAGATGTGCCGAGTAGCCCCAGTGTCTACCCACCAATCCTTATTGTTGGTTGTCAGATTCACTTCTGACACCACAGCTGAAAGGCTTGGAGACTCATGGTCGGTCAAGTTTGCCTGTGGGTGGCTTTTCTTGTTCTTCTTGAGACGGCTGCGACATTCATTCGCCTTATGCCCCTCTTTGTTGCAGATGTAGCAGGTTCCCTTGAAGCGCATGTTCTTGCCTTCTTGGACCTTGCCTTTGTACCCCTGGGAAGTCTTCTTCCGCTTTAAGCCTTTGGAAGTAGACGCTTTCCCCTTTGAGTCCTCGATCACATTTGCTTTTGCTTCGTAGGAGTTCTTACTGCTCCTTTTCTCGGACTTTCTGTTGTCCTCCTCGATTCGAAGCCTCACAATGAGATCTTCCAACTTCAACTCCTTTCGCTTATGCTTCAGGTAGTTCTTGAAATCTCTCCACGCAGGTGGGAGTTTCTCCACGATAATAGCAACCTGAAAAGTTTCAGGTAGGATCATACCTTCGGCTTCTATCTCGTGCAAGATAAGTTGGAACTCTTACACCTGACTGATTACAGTCTTCCTGTCCACCATTTTGTACTGTAGAAATCGTCCTACGACGAACTTCTTGGTACCAGCATCCTCAGTCTTGTACTTCTTGTTAAGACTGGCCCATAACTTCTTTGCCGTTGTGATAGGACTGTAGACATTGTAAAGAGAGTCATCCAGTCCATTTAAAATATAATTTCGGCAAAGGAAGTCACATTGAGTCCATGCATCAGTTGCAGGCTCTGGTGGATCTTCTTGCAGGAATCTGGCCAGATGAAGAGTGGTCAAGTAGAAGAGCATCTTCTGTTGCCACCTCTTGAATTCTGTGCCATCAAATTTTCCTGACTTCTCCGGCTTCGGGTTAGGAAGTGGAGTTGGCATCAAAACTTGCATGTTTGGTGCCTTGCTAGTACTATCTTGATTAGTCTCAGACATTTTCTGCAAGTTCAAGCAGAACAGAAGTAAGAAACTTCAATAGTAATTGTCTTAAGATTGTTGGATATTCTGCTTAACAAGAATCAATCTGACAACTAATCAAGATCACTGATATATCAACAATCTAATTGGCCAGGTCGGCAAATATCAGGTGGGAGGTTTTCCGTTCAATAGAACGTTCCTTAATTTAAGAACCACCTTTCAATTTCCTTCCTTGGTTAAAGCACCAATTAGACTGAATCTAAGTCAGTATCGATATACTGTAAAGTATATCCCCTGTATAAAGGATTTAATCCACTTATACAGTATTTAGAGTGAGGTACGCTTAGAGCGAATCTCCTTAAGACAATTACGTCTCTCGCACCGGTGCTAACGGGATAATGGACGCTGGTCTCCCAAGATACAACACTCTTTCACGGTATTTGGATAGCACTACCAAATCACTGTACGGTCGAACCGTAGTCAACCAGTACCTTCACAGGATTGTTGAAGCAGCGGTACAATGACAAATTTCAAACGAATATTTGCCTCTACTCTCTGGAGGAGCACCCACTGTTGAGGACGAAGGAAGGTTGAAGAATATTCTTCTTCAGAAGTACCAGATTCAGACAACAATTCTATAAAAGAATATGTTGAATTTTCTGATTCCTCTTTCAGAATGAATTTTTGCAGAATCTTCTTTGGAAGTCGCTTCGGAAACCGAGTTACTGATTTCCCACTTCTCTTTTGGAAGTCACTTCAGAACTCTACTTCCCAGTTCAGAACGCAGAAAATTGAAGTGTTCAGAACTCAGAGAGAGAGAAGAGAAGTTATTTGTTTTTTGGTGTGTTGTTGTGTGTTTCTATTGAGCCAACAGTCATGACTGTTGGCTGTCCAATTGGTTCGCAACCTTTGGCAGTCAACTGGCTGGTTCGCAACCGTTGGCGGGAGCGGGTCTGGTTCGCAACCTTTGGCAGTCAACTGGCTGGTTCGCAACAACCCGAGCCCGAGCCCGGCGCCGGCCGGCCGCCGCTGCCGCCGCCAGCGGCGGCGCGCGCACGCATGATAGGGCATGGTTCCCTCCCAATCGCGCGCGAAAACTCCAAGTACCCAAAGGGCACGCCCTTTGTTCTCAATTTTCTCTATTTATACACCACAAACTTCCATCCCACGACCAATGTGGGACTAAATGCTTTTAGCTACCTTTAGTCCCGTTTTGGCTTTGAATTAGGCAATCTTTAGACTTGAATATCTCATTCATTCGAAGTCGGAATTGAACATGTGAATATAACACGTTCATCCCTAATGGAAGGAGAACACACTCCAACCATCATCCAATTGATTCGATCAACGGATCTCGCCATAATTCAACTCAAAGATTCGCATTTATATTCTTCAATTCCAACAGCAATAACTTAGTAAGATTTTAGTTCAAGTAAATTATAGTCTTCTTCAAGCAGATATCGAGCTGTTCACTGAGGCACATGAGATCACTATCCAGTGGATTGGTACATGGAATTATAGTTCTGACTACAACTTCGCACAAACGATGTTCGCAGAGTCACAGCAACGTTTCCATGATTTTGCCTCTTCGACTGAATCAATTACATGTCCAACAAGTGGGAATTCGACTACGGTCCCTAAGATCACGTCAACGCGTGCAAGGTTCAAACTACAACAATCCTGCACCCGCAGAATTGCTTTTACGCATCCCCTACGCGATTCTGCTCTTCAGGATTGGTTTCTACATACGCATCACCTACTCATTCTGCTCGAGAAACGACATAGCAACATCTCTTACTCTGGTTTACGGCATGTAATGATGGCAAACTTGATCAGGTTCTTGTTGTAGCCCTCGATCATCAGCGGCATAGCTAGTGCTCCTCTCATGGTCTTCCATCCTGCGAAAGTACCATTCAAGAACCAAGAGCTTAGAAGCAACGATATCATGATAATTACCAATGCCATCTTACTGGCAATTGTATGAGAAAAGGCCTCACCACTTCGCAACAAAGACGTGAAGCCTCGCCAAGTCAAGGCAGATCGGATGACAGCAGGCCAAAACGGCGCAACATTCTCTGACCAATCAGCTGTCTTTATATCCTGCCAGAAATAGGAAGGAGTTTGTAGACAAATGTAGATATCGCTGTACAGGTAATGTAGATTATAACGTGTTCTATTTACCTAACAATAGTGTAAAAGAAAAGCCCAAAAGATCTCTCATTTTCAGTTGTGATATAGTTTTGCCACCAATGATATTGATGTTGTACCTGGAGTTTCAAAGACTGGGCAATTTTGACGTAATCAGAGGTTGAACACCAGTCTGGCAAGTAATACGCACTGCATATCTTGTTCAAGAGATTCTTCTCGTCAGGCCTCAGGGAGTCTTCATCAGGAGAGAGATCTCTGTGACACCATGTCACTATTATTATGGTAGCCCCGGGTGCTGCAACGCGTTCCATTTCGCTAACAAACTGAAAGAAATGGACCACGATTCATTAGCCGGCAATGATTTCACATCAAACTGCAAACAATTGTTGGAAGGACGATATCATTGCAAAAACATGAAATATGCATAAATTTGTGGTGGAACTCCAAAAATGGAGCTCATGCACACATGCTGTTTGGGTTTCTTCATGCATTATGGACTGCTCTCTTTTAGTGCAGTCCTCAGACTAAAATGCTTTTGGTCACAAGCCCATCTCTCAAATCTTACCCATTTATTCTAATTACTCGAAATGGCAAGCCAACGTTTAGCATTTTTTTTCCCTCTCATGCACAGATAATTGCTCATGTAAACATTACTCTAACTGGAAGAAATTTTTATTTATGACTCCCCGAAAAGGAATAGAATTTTCAAATCAGTTCTACTACCTCAAACATACATGAGATGAAATGTCTAATATCATATCTATCTCAATGAAGCGAGAGTTGTCTACACAAAGCCTGCTATTTTTGAGGATATCTAAGATTTCATTTCATTTCAACAAATATACAAATAATCATTTTGGTTTGAGTTTTCACCAAAAAGACAAGCTCTACATTCAACTATGAAACCAACAAATTATGAAATTAAAAGATAGGAGTCTCGTCAATGGAGCGGCGAGTACAAGCCTACGAATTGTTTCTGCAATTCTTTAAGAAAAACAAACTCTATCATATTGTAATCGACTGAAAACTGAGCGAAAAATGCATGATCATAACCTGATATCTGAAATTTATGAAAATTTCATAACATGCTCGATTATGCATATATCGACTACCAGCTTACCTTTAACTTGTCGGGCATATGCTCGCCGCTCTCCATGGACCACACTAGGTCAAACTGCCCATCAGGGAAGGGTTGGTTCAATGCATCCGCAACTTGGAAGGACACCTGCAAACATTATCTATCATGTCAACTACAATTGAAGACGATGATGAATCTTACTATAAGAATCTAGTCTCCAAAAAGACACAAAGAAGACGTGAAATAAGACATGAATCATACTAAAGCAAGGATAACTGATGCGTTATACTAAGGGGCTGTTTGTTTCGCCGTAAAAAGCGTAAAAGTCCGTAATTCGTAAATGACTTACAACCCAATTATAACTACGGTGTTTGTTTGGATCGTAATTCATAAAACACTTACGTAACTCAACTACTACTCACTTACAACCCAATTACCACTCACTTACAGCCCAGTTACAATTAATTTTGTGGTCATGCAAATCTGTATTATTTTTTTATATTAATATTAAATTTTTTAATATTTAACATTTTTAATATTTATTTGCAATATTAAAACTTTTTAAATCACCAAATAGTTAATTTTGTGGTCAACTTTTTCACTTAGGACATACACATTACGACAACCAAACATCGTAAAATACAATACACTTTCCCACTTACAACTTTATATTACCAATCAAATGTCGTAAAACTTACATGCATGTAATTCATTTACAACTGTAAGAGACTTTACTAATTACGACTTAGGAATTACGGCCAATTACCACAACCAAACAAACCCTAAAAAGAACTGGAAGAATGAAAGAAGAGAGTTCATTAGATACCTTGTCTCCCAGCCCCTCAGCCACAGCAAGAGCTTGCGCTCTTTGAGCTTGGACAGGGCTCAAGGTGATGCCGCAGCAATTGGCCCCAAACTTCTTTGCTAGATACCTAGAGCTGCCACCTATCCCACACCCAACATCCACTATCTTCTTGGGCTTCTTCGAAGGATCATCTGCACAGAGAACCAAAAAGCCCAACTTTGTGAAATCCCGGTGCAGGTTATTTTAAAATAACACAATTTGAACTCGAGAATGACTTCAAAAGGTATAACATAATAGTACCTAATTAAGATGAACTGAAGCAAACAAAAGTAGACAACACAAACAAAAGTACCACAATATATGTATACATGTTTATGTGTGTGCGCGCTTGTGCATTTGTTCATGCATACAAACTTGGCTACTTCAGAAAGGATTTGAAGCTGAATATTTCTCATTCAAATTAAATATTAAGACATTCGAATCGAAGATTCACTCAGTTAAAATTAGCCTCAAGTGTGATTGTTGATTTATCTACTCTGTTTATTTATATGTACCCCAAAATATGGAATCAGGGTACAAAGCTAAAAAGTTGTAACCACATTGCAGAAGTTTAGACTTGCTCTGTTGCTACACAAAACAGAGTTCTCTCAACCTTCAAAAATGCACTTCTACAACGCAAACATAATAGAAACATAAATAGTGTGAAGAAACAGAGTATGGAAATATGGGGCATATTTTTTTCAACCAAAACACTTCAACTCAAAAACTAAACGAGAGAGGAAAACACATAACCTGAAACTTCAGCAAATGTCAATGCTTCTTCGATCATCCGGACCTAAGCCATCCGATGATCGACGATGACTGCCACCAACCACTCGCCGGGCTCGTAAAACCCGTAGTGCATGTGATCCCCCCACAGCTTCTCCCACATCCCAACAACTCGTCGTACAACTCCGCTATCCCCTTCTTCAGACCCTCCTCCTTTGCCCTCACCTCCCTCTCTCACTCCATCGCCGGCAAACTCACCGCGCCGCAGGGTTCGTCGTGCATGCCCAGATTCGAGCATTGGCCTGATGATCTCAGGGCAGCATCCATTTGTACAAGAAGCAGAGCAGAGAGAATGACTCTCTTTTGAGTGTTAGAGCAAAGAGTTTTGGCAGCCATTTTAGAGCATGCATGAAAGTGCGTGAAGGGAAGGTGAGTGACAAGTGTACAATGTGGCTTAGTGTTGGACTGCGAAGGTGACACCTCTCACAGTCAAGGATTTTATGTACCACTATGAACTCAATCGGCACATCTTGTTTGTTTTGCAATAGAGACAAATTGCTCTGTTTGCATCCCAATATCAGATCAAAGATTTCGATAAGATAAAATGTGGTGGATATAATGAAATGAAGGAAGCAATGAAGGGGGCCAGTAGAGTTCAATTACTTCAAATGAGAGGTTAATAAATGAATTAGGAGCATAGAATTCAGAATTCTTCATGCTTTACTGCTGAGCTCTTCAAATGAAGAAATAAAGTATGAGGACTAGACAGTTTTCATTTCCTTGGGATCTCACCATGTCACGTAGGAGACAAATGTTCCCACTCTCAAATTGAATGTTTGCTGTTTGGTTGCAAGGAAGTGGGCGGAAGTAAGGAAATAGGGAAGTATAATTGCTCACTTCCCTATCTATCCAAACACAGGAAAAGAAAAATAAGAAAACCCCTTTTCCTTTTCTCTTTTCTCTTTACACAATCATTTCCTCACTTTCAGAGTGCTACAGCTAATTTTGTGGTCATATAAATCTCATTTGTAATAAGTTGCAACACAAGACAGCTAATTTTTTGATCATGTAAATCTCACTTGCATTCTAATTACATTCCATTTTTTATTTTTCTTAATTAATTTTTATTTAATATTATTTTACGGTCAACTTTGTGGTCAACTTTTCCACTTTCACTTTCACATTGTCATCCAAACACTAGAAAAGACAAAATATTTTCAAAACACACTTCCTAACAACATTTAAACACCGAAAAACTTACTAACCAATTCTCAAGTTCCAAAGGGAATTATTACCGCTTCCTCGATTCCTCACTTCTTCACTTCCACCCTTAACCAAATAGGCCCTTTCAAAGAAAAGAATTTGTTATTGGATATGGGAGTCTGAGACTGATGGAACTGGCTTTGTTCCCTTGGGAACAGCACAGAGATCAGATTACTTCACTCTTCCACTTCTTGTGAGCAAACTAATTATTAAAACCCAGCTTGCATTTTACTTATTTAATGAAACTGTCGGTATAATAAAATCTTCACGCAATCAGAATCAAAATTTTTATGTTGACAGCTGTTGTATGCATTCAGATTGTTTTTAAGGGGGAAGGATAGGAGACAGAGAGGATAAGAATGGACCCTTTCTTCTTTTTCTTTAACTTTCTCTTTTTACCTTCTTTTTCCTTTTCTTTTCCTCATTTGTTTTTCCTTTTTCCTTTTTCTTTTTGCTGACATGAGGAGCTATGCTTTTTATTGGATTGATGATTCTGCTTTCACAAGAGAGAGTCCTGGTCAAACTTATGCTTATTTGAAGGTTTTCCTTGAAGATTGAAAAGGTAAAGTTTTGTGTTTGTTCAAGTAGCTTCAGGATTCATGTGTGTGTGTGTGAAATAATTTACAATTTAAGAGGAATATAAAGTGTCACCATCAGTATAACACAATAGTAAAACTTTTTTGCAGTAAGAGATTTGAGAATCAAACCTTGAAGCTAGGCCTATATTCCAAAAAGATCTAACAAGAATAGAATATTAAGTGAAACCTATTTCAACACCGTACAAACAATCTGTGACGAGCCTGAAACCCACCAGGTTTGTCTGAGAAGTAAGCATAAGTATCTAGTTTTCAGTTAAATACAGCTGCTTTTCAACTCAACAGTAAAAGGAAGAAGAAACAAAACCTGTAACTTTAGCAAATGCCAGTGCTTCTTCGATCATCCGGGCCCGAGCCAGGCGATGATCGGCGGCCGTCGCGGACACACCGGGCTCATAAAACCCGTGGAGCCTGTGTTCCCCCAACAGCCCCCACCACGTCTCCGATGACTTGTCATCACTCTTCTTCAAACGCACCTCCTCCACCTCCACCTCAAGCCTCACCTCCCTCTCCGCCACCGCCATCAGCCACTGCACGGTGCCGTACGGCGCGTCGTGCATGCTCAGAATCGGGAAGTACCCAGATGCTCTCAGAACAGCATCCATTGGTACAGAGCTTAGAGAATGATTCTAAGTGTGAGCAGAGAGTGTGGGGGTTTGGGGAGCTTCTCTTTATAGCATGCATGACGCGTGAAGGCAACAACCCTGCACAATGTGGGTTCGGTTGTGTGTGAGACACACACACATACAATAAGAGGGTCATTGACACGTGTATTGATCCTCTTACAATATGTTATGTGTGTTGGTCTTACACAGATATTATAAGAGATTATAAGAGTTTTAATCCACGTGTCAACGAGTGATTGGCTCTCTTATTGTATATGTGTGTAGCTTACACATGAACCTCTGCACAATGGGATGTGGGCTCATTCAGTAGTATATGTTATTAATGTTGTAATTAACAAAACTAGAATGAAACATTGAGGGCCCAATCCAGTTGTGTGACAGCTTTGGAGTGATGGGCACCTACATTTGGCTTTCGCATGCACGAAATAACCATGGATATGTTTTTTTTCTAAGACTGCATTCCAATTGGAGACAAATATGCCCAGTTTGGGTCCCAGAATCAAATCAAGATGATTAGACATCAATTCAAATATTTACAGATCTAGATCTTGATCTTGTCCTGCTCTGATGAATTCAAGTAAGGCCAAACAAACAGACCCAGTTGAGGATAATGAACGAAGCAGTGGAGAAGGTGATCAGTGGAGCTCGGTACTTGGGATGAGGTTAACAAACGAAGAAACCAAGAATGGGGACAATAGAGTTCAGTACACACCACGTTTTTCTACAGTGCACCCCAAATAAAGAAATGAATGGATACAAAAAAAAGGTAGACCGTTCTTTTTTTCCCTCAAATAAAAAAATGAAAGGATAAAAAAAAAAAAAAAAAGGTAGACCGTTGTTTTTCCCCCTCCAATAAAGAAATGAATGGATACAAAAAAGGTAGACCGTCGTTTTTTCCTTTGGATCTCTCACGATAGTGTCACGTGGAGAGCAAGTGTCAAAGATTTGTCGTGGGAGAGGGGGCAGAATGATGCAATGGAGTCAGAACCTCATCCAATTTCTGGGGTTCCCGTTTAGTTAATGGTGGAAGTGAGAAAGTAAGAAAGTGAGAAAGTGGTAATAGTTTCCTTTAAAATTTGAGAATTTGTTAATAAGTTTTTCGGTGTTTGGATGTTGTTGGGAAGTGTAGTTTGAAAAATATTATGTCATTTCCGATGTTTGGATGGTAATGTAGAAGTGGAAGTGAAAAAGTTGACCACAAAGTTGACCGCAAAATAATATTAAAATAAAAATTAATTGAGAAAAATAAAAAATAGACTATAATTAGAATGCAAGTGAGATTTACATGACCAAAAAATTAACTGTTTTGTGCTACAACTTATTACAAATGAGATTTACAGGACCACAAAATTAATTGTAGCACTCTGGAAGTGAGAAAATGGTTGTGTAAAAGAGAAAAGGAAAAGGGATTTTCTTATTTTCTTTTTTCGGTATTTGGATAGATGGGAAGTGAACAATTATACTTCCTCATTTCCTTATTTCCGGCCACTTCCTTGCAACCAAACACCCTTGTTGAAAACTAGCACAAATTCCATTTAAAAGAAGCAACCCAGCAAAAAGGAGGCGGCACAAAAAAAAAGTCGCGTGTAAACTAAAATTACTCATGCATTCAGAATGTTAGTAGAGAAACAAAAGAGGAATTTTTGAAGAGAGACGAGAGGAAATTTTTGGAGTTGTTCTGATGTGAAACGTATATACGTGTGAAAGAAAATCAGCAAAAAAATACTTAATCAACGCTTCATCAATTTGAAACAATCGTTGGTAGGAAATGATTAAAACTAATAAAGCGGAGGGATGTACAAAATAAAGCGTTTGAATTAATTCAATTTCAATTAAGAATCAATTAAAGATAATAATTTATGCAGGAAAAGATTCTACGGTCAATATCAAAAACACTGTATAATTCCTAATTTTAGATGTACATATTGTAGTATTGGTCCTCGATAAGGTTAAAAGATTTATTTGGCCTTTCTGATAGTCAGATTGGCCCGTTGCAGTTTCATATATTAACTTTCAATTTTGAATTTTTCCAAATTCTCTGAAAATTTTCTAAATTATTTGGAAAATCTCCAGAATTTGATGTCGACTGGTATCGCTGCTAGGCTCCAGGATTTTTAATTTACAAACGAGATAGAATTTCCTAAATCTGATTTCACAACGTTGCTCAGTGTAATATTTTTTATTTTTTTAAGAATTTTCTGAATTAATCAACTTTTAACTCAATTAAATAATAATATAATATATATTATTTTCTTTTTCTCTTCCTTTTTCTTCTTCCTTTTCTTTCTCATCTCTTCTACATTTTTCCTCCGCCGACTCTCACACCGCCTTCTCTCCCTCTTCCCTTCTCTCTCTATAAACTCTCTCGTCCCTCTCTCACTTTCTGTCTCCTCTCTCTCTCCCCCCTCTTCTTCTTCTACTACTACTTCTCGTGGCCATAGCCCACGGACAGCCCACGCTAGCGACATCGTCACCGGCGTTGCCTAGCCGAGCCCCCTCCTCCTTCTCTTCATCTTCTTCTCCCCATCATCATCTTCTTCTTCCTCTCTCTCTCTCTCTTTTTCTTTCTTACTCACCCTTACGTTTCTCTTTCTTCCCCCATCGCCGATGGCACAGTTTTAAATATCGACCTAAATACTAGTATTTAATTCAAAACGATACGATAAGTGTAAAAAAATTTCGGATATCGTTTTGGACCGATACGGGCTAATATATCGCCACGTGACCGATATCTCGGCCGATATCTGAGATGAAAAATGTAACCCCCCGATCTTTGATATACTAGTATCAGTACTCAATACGACGTACAAAATTGATTTGACCTTTCTACTAGTCAGATTGAGCCGGTTTCAGTTTTAGATACCATTTTCTAATATTTTAGGTTTTTCAGAATTTTCTGAAATTTTTCTGAATTAGTTTGTAAAATCTCTGTAGTCGGTGTTTACCGATACTAACAATCGGCTCTATGATTTTTAATTCACAAACGGAGTTAAATTTTGGGAATCCGCTTTCACCTTTTGTCTTAGAATCCTATTTTCTATGTAAGGTTATTTTTTGGAATTTTTTTAATTTATCAAAAATCAGGCTAAACCGGTGTCGCCCAGTATTGGTGATACATTCTAAGATTTTAACTTGCAAACTGTACAGAATTTTTAGAATCTGATTTCACATTATTTCTCAATATAATATTTACTATTTTTTAGAATTTTTGGGAATTGTTTGGAACTGGTCAAAAATTAACCTAATTAAATAATATTATACTAATAAATTTTAGATTTTTCTTTCTTCCTTTTCTTTTTCCCTCTTCTCCAATTCTCTGGATCCCTCTTCCACCGTCTCTAACCCAACTGCCTCTCCCTCTCTCTATTTCTCCATCTCTATCACACACACACTTTCTATTCCCCCACTCTCTCTCTAATTCTCACCCTAACTCTCTCTCTCTCTCTCTCTCCTCACTTCTATCTCTTTCCATCTCTCCCTTTCTCTATTCCAGACAGGGGCAGACTTGATCCACGCCCGCGGCCAGACGACCCGGCTAAGCGCCACCGGTGGTCGCACCCCCAACCGCACCACCCCGTTCTCTCCTTTTCCTCCTCCTCTTCTTCTTTTCTTCTTCTTCTTCTTCTCCTTTCTTCTTCTTCTTCTTTTCTATAAAGAATCTCTCTTTCTCTCTCTTTCCCCCACACTCTTTCACTTCTCCTCCGTGTGTGTGGGCCCAGATCGTCGGCGGCGGCCTGGCGCCGTCGGTCGCCACCACGGCCGCTGGGGGGCGGCGCTGCGCTACCCCCAGCCCCCCTTCTCTCTCGTTCTTTCTTTCTCCCTTTATTAGGTTAAACCCAATAATTTTCATGTAAACCCAAACCCATTAACCCAACCACTAAGATAATAAATTGATAAGCAGAGACAATACTGATAAATTCCTGTATTTTTTTCAGTTTCTCTCTACTGATTAATTTATTATCTTCCTTTTTTTCTTAGCATTATTGGATAATTTGGATTACTAGTTTGCTACTACAATAATAATAACAACAAGAAGAAACAGAACAAAAAACAGAAATATTATTATACTTGTTATAAGTTTTAATTGATGTTATAGATTGCTAGTTTAATTCAGAATTTTGTCATGGATTATGCTCTTTCTCGTTGAATCCATCAGTCATCTGCAAAAAAATTGATTCACTTGATGTTGATTTCCTACAATTGTTAATTGATTTGTTTGTTGTGAATTTTGCACAAAATGCTACTTTATTTAGACTGTTCACACTGCACACATGATAAAATTACATATACATTCTTTTATAATGTCATTACATATAAATCCTATTACAATGTGTAGTCGATTTCCTTGTCAAAATTCTACAAAAAATACAAAATTTCAATTAGTGGAATAATAATAGAATGAATAAAAATGCACAAAATAAGTCATTCAATGCACAAAAATGATATATATGTGTAGTTGATAATAGAATGAAAAAAATTAAATTAATGTGATAATGTCAGTTATTTTATGTTATTATCTTAATGTGTTTGATCTTTTTATTTTGTGTTTTGTGAATGAATTTAGATGTAGGATCATTTCAAATTACAATTTACATGTCTTCCTCGACATCCAATGCAAGTGTTAGTGTTACTGACCCACGTTCAAGTGGACAAGCAAGTGCATCAAGTGAAGATGGGATTCCACTAAAACCATCGGGCTCTACTGATATTGGGTGAAATTATGGAAAGCTTGTTAAGAAAATTTCTTACAATGAAGTGAAGTGCAATAAATGTCATAAGATTGTTAAGGGAGGAATTTATAGGTTTAAGCAACATGTTGCTGGGATAGGATGAGATGTTAAAACTTGCGTGATGCAGACTGATGAAGACAGAAAGATAGTTAGGAAATTTTTGTCTGGGCCCCAAAAGAAGAAAGTGGAAAAGAAGAGGGGTGAGAATGAACTTCGAGAAGAGGTGCGCATTTCAGGAGAAAAAGAGTCCACGGATCCAGAACTCGTCGGGGAAAAGAGGCCTCGTGTAGTTGGTCCATTAAACAAGATTGTGGATAGTGAAAAGTGAAAGCAAACATCAATTAATGAAGCCGAGAAGAGAAAGTTTAAGGAGTTGCTCATGATCATTGCGCCATGTGGGCATTGTTGGCCCAGAGGCCTTCCACTCTAGTTTTGATGATGATTAACTCATGTAGTTATGTTTACTAATAATCTTGTGATTTTAGTTTCAGATCATTAATCAAGATATTAGTTGGTGATTAGCTTCAACAAAGGAGTTTTGAAGCCTTTCACATGGTGATTCATGAGCCCGAGCAACAAGATCATACATTGCACTCGTTGGAGTCAAGCTTGGTGGATCACGTTTTGGATCGAGTCGACTTGAAAACGGAGTTCGTGTTGAGTTTAGTGTGTTTTAGATCCATGTGTAAAGATTAGATAGTTGATATGCTCAAGTGCACAACACACACGTTTTATGGATATTAGTTTTTCGTTTTTAGTTTAACCGATGTTTGTTTTCATGAATAGTAGATCAAAACAATTTTAATTGGTTTATGTATAGTAAATTCATTCTATACATGCATGCTTAACTTCCTAAACAAACTTATTTTGACTTACTTATTCATGAGGTTTAGTGTTTTGATATTTTTAACAAAACATATTTTTGGAATTAAAGTAAAAAACAATGATATATATATATATGTTTCATGTATATTGGACTTATGTCCATATGCATCATGCCTAAATGTGTTTAAGTATCATGTTTTTGTATTTAAATGAGTTTTAGGAAAAATCAGATTTCCTATTGAAAAAAATCTAAGTTTGGAAAAAACAGGTTTTGATTTTTTACAAAATTTGTAAGACACAAAAATGGTTCAAAATGTTTGACATTTGTGTTGAAATTTTTAACACAAGTTTATATTTCAATGTAAAATGATAAAACTATTTTTGTGGATTTTTAAAAGATTTATGAGATTTATTAGAATAATTTTTACCCTGTTTTTCTGACCCAGAACAGTGCCTGACAGGCTCTGTCGGTCAATCGCACGGTCGACCGAACCAGGAGCCGGTCGACCGGGCGGTCGACCGACGTGCACAGCCTGTGCATGTCTAGCCTGACATTTGGGCCGGTCGACCGGACCAGAGAGCTCTGCTCTGTTTTCTTGCGGTTGACCGGCCGGTCGACCGGATGCCCCCAACGGTCATAAATATGACCGTTGGCGGTCGACCGGGCGGTCGACCGCCAGCTGTTCTGGCTGACAAATTCAGCCAACGGCTATATTTTTGTGGGAGGCTATTTATACCCCATTTCTTTGGGATTTTGAATATGATTTTAGAGCTAAAATTTCTCTCTTTTCTTGGTGTTTAAAACAAGTTTTCAAAAGTGTTTAAAGCTTCAAAAGATCTATCTTTATATTGTTTTAGGGTTTTGAAAAAATCAAAGAAAATAGAAATTTGGGAGATTTGTTTTGTTCTTCATTTCTATCTTTTACCAAGAGTTTTCCCAAGTAATTTTCTTTGAGTTTTTGTTTTCCAAACTCTTGTTTTTCCACACTTGAGCTATCTTCTATCCTATTCTATTAGGATCATTTATTTATGGGAAAAAGGAATTGTTTGTGGTTGAAAGATACCACCAAGTTATAAACCCTCATTTGTTGGTTGCTCCCTCTTTGGTAGAGGTTGAGGTTGTTGTTTGCTCCCTCTAGTGTCAGGTGGAGTTGGAGATTGGTTTTGTATCCTTCTTGGTGAGGTGGATTGTGATTGTTTGGCTAAGGGCCTACCCCTCTTGTTGAGGTGGTGATTGTGTTTGCCTCGGTGGAGGTTGTTAGTTGAGAGAGGAGTTCGGTACTCCCTTATTGTACAAATCCTCCTCGGTGGAGGTTCCCTCAGTGGAAGTCCTCGGTGGACAAGTTAGTGGATTGGAAATCCTTCTCGGTGAAGGCGGGGACGTAGAGCTAGGGGCTCGAACCTCGGAACATATCTTTGTGTTTGCGTTTGATCCATTATCTCTTAACCGTCTCCTTTATTTGTGTTGTGCATCATTCATATCATTCATATCATATTTGCTTGTGTTGTGCCTTGCATTATTTCATATTGCTTGTCATCTTTATATGCTTGGCTTGTGTTTGTGTGCCTCACTTGTACTTAACCACGAGAGCTTCATATAGCACCTCAACTCTTATTCAGAGGAATCAAGAGGAGTTAGTCCAGAGCCCTTCACGGGGAACTCGGCACACTCGTTGGTTGTACTAAGTGTTGTTGTAATTAGTTTTGTAATTCCGCATTTAGTTTCTAGATTAGCACTATCACCTATTCACCCCCCCTCTAAGTGATTTCAGGCATATACTAAAGGCATTCCTTTTAATGCCTTTGATGATGAAGAATTTGATCTATTATGTGAGTGTGTTGGGCACCATGGGCCTGGGTACAAGGGACCGAGTCATTGCCAGTTTAGAGTGCCTCTTTTAAATAAGGCATACAAGAAGATTGATGAAGAGATGGATACGACTAAAAAATTATAGGATGAATATGTGTGCAACATCCTAACTAATGGGTGGACAGATAGGAAGCATAGGAGTGTGATGAACTTGTGTGTCCATTACAAGACAGGCACACATTTTCTTAAGTCTATTGAAGACTCGTGCAATGCATACACAGGAGAGTATATCTTCAATTGGGTGGAGAAGTGTATTCAGGAGGTTGGAGAAAATCGTGTGTTACAAGTAGTGACAGATAATCATCCTTCTAATATGGCAGCGAAGAACATGTTGAAGATTAGTCAACCTGCAGCCCACACAATTGATCTTATATTAGAGGCTATTGGAAAGCTTCCAAAGTACAAGTTGGTGATTGAGAAGGCTAGATCGCTCACGGTCTTTTTTTATGCACATCATAGCACTCTAACATTGATGCGTGAATTCACTAATAAGAGGGATCTTGTTGGCCGGGGATCACTAGATTTGCCACCACCTTTCTTAACTTGAGTTGTCTTGTGAATAAGAAGTCACAGTTGGTTGTTATGGTATCTTCAACCAAGTAGGATGATAACAGGTGGTTGAAGACAGAGAAGGGGAGAGTGACTAAGGCTACAATCTATTCTGATATCTTTTGGACCAATGCACGGGAGCTTTTGAAGATATATACTCCTCTTTTCAAATTGTCAACGATTGTCAATGCTGATCGAAGACCCTCTATGGGTTTTGTGTATGGTATGCTTGAAGATGCCAAGAATAAAGTTCAAGCTGCTTGTAACAGGAAAGAGACTACTTATCGGCCAATAATTGATATAATTGAGAAAGAATCTAGAGAAAGACTTGATAACACACTTCATTTGGCTGCCTACTACTTGAATCCCTATTATTATTATAGGGATAGGGCAATCCAAGATAGTTCACGTGTGATTACCGCACTTATGAGTTGTATTAATGTGTTTTACCAAGATGAGGACATTCAGGATAAAATTAGATCAAGTGAGTTCCTTTCGTACAAGATGAAGGAGGGACTTATGGGAAGTGAAATGGTAGAAAGATACCGCAAGGTTTTAATGGCACAAACAATTTTGATCTAGGTAATCTTGACGTTTAAAATCACTAATCATAATTTTTTAATTTGCTAAGTAACTAAAATAGTGTGATATATTTTATTAACAGCACATAGGTGGAGTTTCTATGGAGGAGATGTACCCTACCTTCAAAAGATGGCAATCAAGGTTCTAAGCTTGACTAGTAGCTCATCAGGATGCGAGAGAAATTTCAGTGTGTTTGAGAGGGTAAATATATTAAGATTAAAGTTTCATTCATTTAAATATGAAGTTCATTTTTGCTCTAATTGATTTTTTTAACTCTATGTTTTTGTGTACTATACTAAATTTTGTAGATACATACTAAGAAGAGGAATAGAGTGGATTCCAAAAGATTAAATGATGTAATTTTTGTGCAATTTAACAAAAAAAATGACAAGAAGGAGAACTGCAAACAGTGTTTTAAATATCCCCGATATAACCCCGATATTGCGTCGATATTGCGTTTACGGCACCTAGCCGCAATGATTGGCACATCCAAACCGATATAGCGATTTTTACCCAAAATCGCCGATAAATCGGCATGGACCCGATATATCGGCCGCAATTTCGCCGATTTTGGACCCGATATAACATTTTACACTCAATTTGTATGTTAGGTATTTCGGTAATTCGAGCGATGTGGCAATGTGACATTTGTGATGATTCTACACTTGGATTGTGATTATGCATTTATAAGCTTAATGCAAGTTATCGAGTTAAGTATATGTTAAACATATAAGTATGATGTTTTATGTAGCTTTATATAATTTATGAATATATTGTCTTATTGAGATGCAATTTAAAACAAGAAGATATGTATATTTACAGTCCGATTTTGACATCCGATTTTTGAAAATATCCCCGATATGTCCCCAATATATCCCCATCCCCGATAAATTTTCCCGACCGATGTAGCCGTTGTGGCCGCCATTTAGAACACTGACTGCAAAAAAGAGGAATGGGCAAGAGTACCAGTATGTGCTTGTAGGCAAAGATGATTCGAGAGCATTGCATTGGAAGAGCATACTCGTTAGAGAGGGAGAGGGAACGATGAGGAAGAAGAGATCTTTCCTGGTTCTGGCCTTATATTGGATCTTATTGCAGCAACAAATGGGGCTAATGAAGATCACATTAGAAGGAGCAATAGGATTGTAGGGAGAAAAGCTGCAGAGGGGAGGAGTGCACAAGAGGGCTCATCTAGTGCAATGCTCGATGACATTTCTGAGGATAATCAAGATGAAAATTTGAGAGAAGATGGTGGTGTTTACATTGAAAACTTTGTGGATAGTTCTGAGGAGTCAGATCCCGATCTTCACTATGAAGATGATGATGAGGATGAGTAGATGGAGTTAGAGATGAGCTATTTATGTTATTTGGATAAAAAAAACTTGTTTTTATTTTTTGATTTGAATGTAAAAGACTAATGGCTTATGTTGTCGTCTCGTGGTTATGATGTTGGACTTGATTTTTTGTGGTTATGTACTTATGTGATTTGCTAATATTTTATGATGCGTCATGTCATCTCGTGATTATGATGTTGGCCTATAGTTTTTTGTTTCATTATGGCATTAAGTTTTTTTGGTAATTTGTATATTTAAACTTCGATAGATTAATCATCTAACAGATCCTCTTTTTTTGTATTTACAGATAATTATTTGCACTCTGAAGGAATTTGCCGATTCATCATTTAACGCATTATATGACGAGCAAAAAGATAAGTGCTCTTACTTTTTAAATTCTACTTAGTACTGGCAATTTAATTTTTCAAATTATGTTTGTTATATCTTTTATTCTTTTTTTTAGAGATTATACAATTCATATTTGTATGTTTTAAGTATTATAATATTATTATATATTAAAATAATAACAAAACGTTTAATCCGTTTAATCACCATTTAAACTGTTTAAGCATTATGCGCTCTCGGACCACGCACGTACTAAAACCGCTTTTTAGAACATCAGGCGATCGACCAGGCTGTCGACCGTTGCATTCTGCTATCCTCCTCGGTCGACCGAGACCTGGGTCTGCCCCTTCGTTGAGCCTGAATTCCTGGCTCTGCCTTCCTACGTCACAATGGCTCGTGACTCCCTTTGAGGCCTAGGGTTCTGGTTGAGATCACCCCAAATCCCCCTCTCTGAGTCACCGTCGGTGGCTACTTGCTTCTTCCTCTAGCTGCACTCCTCCTTCATACAAATCTATCTTGAATCTTCACCCTCAACCTCAACCTGCACCTCCCCTCTCCCATGTAGACATCCAGCGCCTTCGACGAGCTTTTCATGCAAAGGTCACCATCCCTAAGGTCGTGATCGAGAAAGGCAGCAAGTCTTGGACTTGTTTTTTTGCTCAGAAAGTTCCTCGGCCGACCGATTTCAGCAGAGAAAGCCCATTAAGGCCTTGCCATCCTCTGGTCGCCGCAAGCGGAGTGGGATATTTTTCCCATGAGCCATGGCTTCTGTGTGCTCTGTTTCACGTATCGGATGATCGCGATAAAGTCCTGGTTGAGGGGGCCATGGGTCCCCAATAATGTCATCTTACCATCGGACCATGGACCCATTAGTTTAGACCTTCCCCGGGTTCCTTATAATCTGCTATTGTTTGGCTTTGCTTGCCTGATCTGCCTCCGGCGTTGTGGTCTTAGAGGCGTTAGAGTTGATAGTTCAGCAAGCTAGACGCTTGATCAACTGAGTTGCTATCAAAAGGTCAATTCGCGTGAGTTGCCGTGGAGGTTGATTTGTCTCACCCCTTGGTCCCTGGCACCTAGGTGTCGAAAGTGAGGAGATCCTTAGTTTCTGGCAAACTTTTGAATACAAGCACATTCATTTATTTTGCTAGCGTTGTGGTCGTACATTTTCCTGTCGTCCTCTCTCCCATGCTATAAAAGCTCCCTTGCCAGCAGCACCTTCTCCCAACCCTAACAATGCGGAAGTTGAGATAGTCGACGTGGATCTCCCCACTTGTGAGGTCAATGATGATGTTGATGTCCTGTTGCCTTGGATTCACGTCCGACGTCGCCGCCAGAACCCTAGATCCGCAACAACGGCAGATGAAAACCCTAATGTTGACTTGCAACCTTGCACCCCCGTGTGCTTGCACGTGATTTTCCAGTCCCTTCTCCCTCTGGCAGACTCAAGAGGTCAAATGGGCCTTTCGGCCCAATTAGAAACACGAATAAAATTTCAGGAACTTTGATGTTTGGGCCTTCTGGACTCAACCACCAGTTCCTTTTACATCCTCCCCAACAGTAGACATGGTAGACCCTCAGCTCCACCGCTCAACCACCCTAATGTCGAAATGATCGACTCATCTTCCTCCTGCTCCTCTTCCTCCAAACGCAAGGGTAAGGATGTTGTCAGGAATTGCCTCAGGATCTCCCAAATCCACGCCCAAGGCCAGGAAGCAGTCCAAGACCATGAAAGCTCAGTCGAAGCCCCCACGAATCAATCTGCCCTACTTGATAACAATACCTCCCCTGACGAAATTGATAGGAGATTTGGATCGTCGATGGACGGCGCATAATCTCCTCTTAATTTCCTTTTTGTATTAGGATATAGTTAGTTTTTTTTTTTTTTTTTTTTTTAAATGTAAGCATCAAAAAGAAAGGAAAAGACCAAAGATTGGGCTTATTAGTTAATTACTGTCGGCCTAAAAGCAAACCGCAGCCCAAGCCCATGATCAATCCCCGGCCTTTATAATTGCTTTCATACCGATGAATCAATAGATCAACAAATGCATTAATCTAAAAACATTTAGTCATAAAAAAATTAATAAAAAAAAATTTAGGAAAGGGAAAGGGGCATAATCGTAGAAGTACCTGAGACCACGCCGGCGAATCTGAGCGCCTCCTCGACCATCCGGCTCTGAGCGTACCTGTGGTCCGATATATCGGCCGGTTCGCCGGCGCCGTAGTACCCGTGGTGCATGTGGTCCCCACAGATGTTCTCCCACAGCCCCGACGACTCGTCGTAGAACTCCGCGATCCCCTTCCTCAGCCCCTCCGCCGCCACCGTAGTCGTCTCCGTCGCCGCCGCACCCATCGCGCCTGTCGTCCGGTCCGGTCAAGCGCGTGTGGGTTGAGTTCGGGGGCCGAGCCGGCGGAGTGGGAGTCGAGAGTGGAGGGATGAGGGAGGATGGCACGTGCGAAGGAGGGCGGTGGACATTTTTAGATGAGGGGTCTGTGATGAGTTTAAAGGGCTTGGTGGAGAAATGGGCGGGCAAATATTAAAACGAAAAATATCTGAGCGGTATAATTACGAATATACCTTTTGTGGATTGGATTTCTCTACAGTTTTTGTTTCATCTACAATCTTTTGGTTTTGGTTTTGGTTTTTGTTTTTGTTTTTGTTTTTGTTTATTTTTCCTCTCTTTGTACCGTTTTTAAAACTGTCAAACATTTAGTAATATCTTTTAGTTTTAATTTTTCCATATTACATTAAATAAAAAGGAGGCGTAAACAATTCTAAAAATAAAAGAAAATGAGAAAAACATATACTAGCATAAAATGTTCACGACATTGTTGGTGACATACAACTACAAGAACACAAATATATGTGCTGCAATGCTAAATATATGTGAGGAAAACTATTGGGAAATAGAATTACAATGGTTTAACACAAGATCCTGGCTGGCTGAGCCTCTAAAACTACAATATCAAATTCAAGGAACCTTAATGATTTCAAGAATCCTGAGAATTTTTATAGAACCTAGAGTCCAAATGCAACTCTCTGAACAAAGTCTGGTCTTCTCTTGCTTGGCATCCGAAGGAGTCCAGTGATCTGCAGCTCTGTAACTGCTCTGCAAAATCTTGCTCTGGAAAAACTATGTTAAGGACCACATCTGATTTCAGCAACTGTTACAAGTATAGGATATAAAAAGGTATGGTTACATCAATTAAAAACAAATAAATCTGTGTTCTTCTATGCAGAATAAATATGATAAAACCAGGCAACATGACAATAGGGTTTCGTTGTAGGCTAGGGGGCTAATCAATATTGCTAGGTTTCTATCGAGGATCAGTTTTTGAACAAAATCTAAGTGGTTTGTCAATTAACTAACGTGATTGAAAATAAATGTCGGATTAAAAAGAAATTTACATTCCAAAAAAAGCAACAACCCTCTAATTAATAATCATGGGGATAGACAGTTGAACATAGGTTCACAATAAGTTCTTTTAAGATAATAATCTACAAGTCCTATTTCTCCGTTCAACTTAATTAAGGGTCAAAGCATCTTGTTATATACATTAAGTGTAACCGCTTGATCATATTCCCTAATCATATTCCTGTGTATCATCACATGCAATTGGTTGTACAGGAAACAGAGAGAACAAAGAATAGAAAGAGCAAGTCAGAGGATACTGAGTTAGTGCTTCACTCTCTGGCGTAACTTTCATTTTTTTGGATGCTGGAGACTGCTTCACTTTACGTTTGGTCTTATAAGAGCCGACAGTTGTAGCCTTGAAAGATTGATACCAATCATGAAGATTAATAAGGTCACCATACTCTTGTGCAAGATTGTACCTGAATAGAGGTGTGCATGTTCCAACATCATTATCAGAAAAGAGACTATAAAAACTGTTTTACAAACTCACTCAAAATGCAGAAAGTTACATAACAGGTGCTGGGAACTTGAAAAACCCATCTTCGGGCAGCAGCTACGTGCTAGCAAAATCATCAGGGCATTAGTTGTCGGGTTTTAGGCCGAACTTTACATCAAATATTCTGGGCTGCGAGTCGGGCTCTTCTAGTTCAAAATTTAAGAAGGAAAAAAATATGTTAACTGTACTATAAGTATGGGACTACCACGTATAGAGACTGACATATGTGGCCACCCATGTACTTTGTTTCGTTATTACCTTTCTAATTAAAGAAGTGGACATAACCTCCATCAAGAAATACATGTGGTCAGGCCCCCATAAATTGCTAGAGGGTCCCACGTGTTAGTCCCTCGGTAGTAATGTGGAAATGCAGGCGTAGTCCCCAATTCCCACAGCACTGAAAAAATGCAAGCCCAAGGATTAAGTGATGTGAAACAAAAGAAGGGGGTCTAAGAATTCTGGGAAAATATGAGAGATGAAATTAAACAAAGGGTTAACTAAGAGATAAACAAAAAGGTCTTCCACCTTTCCAGACCTCATGCCGCTTCACGCCACACATTTGTCGATCTTGACCTCACGCCGCTTCACGCCACACGCTCGACCTTGATCTCACGCCGCACGATCGATCTTATCTTCACAGTTAGGATTTTACATCCTGTCATGGGGCACCTATGTTGCACGAACAAGGAAATGTTGCAATGGACATGACACGTGACAAATTCTTAAAAATACACACGACATGTGTGTCTGATATGCATGTCGAACACGTTTCGAAAACAATACGCCTCCATGATAGAAGTGTATGTGCTACATAAGATAGCATGCCCCTCTAGAAAAAACAACACAAACAATTTTTTTCTTAAAATTCTAATCTCCTTTATTGAAAGCAATTGAGCCTATAAATAGGTTTACAACTATTGACTTTTCTCCACATACCCGATGTGAGACCAAAAAACAAAGACTAAATAAAGAAAAGAAAAAGAAACATACTAGACTCAAAACAAATACATACTCGATTTAAATGAGAAGCATGGCATTGATGTCCTCATCATTCTCGTCAGGTGAGAAGAACTCGACCACGTCGAGTATACATGAGGTGGTGGCTCGACACTAGTCTAGATTTGAAGCTACTGATTTTGTAATTGAACTTGTTGACCTTGTTGAGTCTGTGATCTTGTAGCTGAACTTGAGTTGCTGAACTTCAAATGGTTGTTGTTTAATGTTGTTGCAGATTTTAAATCTCAACTCAAAGTAGCTCGCGCCCGCAGGCGAGGCTTGACAGCTCATGCACACAGGGAGGTCAAGTGATTGACGATGATGCACGGCTGCAGGAAGACCAGGACATAAGAGGGAGCTATAGACGCGGTTGCGTTGTAAGAAGAGGAGGACAAAGCAAGGAGTGCTGGTGGTGGTTGTCTTGACGGCTGCGTAAGTGGAGGTGACGGCGAGAAGTTGTTGTCGGTGACGAAGACGAGGAACAGAGGCGTAGTTGATATGATGAAGAAGGTGGCAGGACCGGTGGCGGGGTAATCAGGGCTTTGAAGGAGATACGGGTTGCTCACAAGGGAAGAAGATGAGATTGATGCAGCCGATGACTTCTTTGTGTGGGTTGAAGGAGAGAGAAAGAGACAATATGAACAGTAGATGGGGGGAGCACGAGAGAGTGGGGAAACGAAACTGGTCACGTGAGATAACAAGAAAAGAGAAAAGATGAATAATAATCGGTTTTTTCTGTTTTGATTAAGGAGGTTATGGCTAAGATACGATTTGTGGGAAGATAAAATGAGGCTAGGAATTGAGATAGGTGGGAAAGAGATGAAAAGAAAAAAACAGTGAATAATTCAAATAAAATTATACCGACTTCGCATTGGGAATCTTTTCAAAAGAAGCTTTATTAAAATTTTAATTTCATCACTCATTATGTTTTCCTACCCATGCTCTGATACCAAACTGATGTGAAATAAAAGGTGTTCTAAAGATTTTGAGAAAAGATAAGAGCCAAGAGAAAACAAAGAGTTGCC
This sequence comes from Agave tequilana, assembly GCA_038442645.1. Classification (NCBI taxonomy): domain Eukaryota; kingdom Viridiplantae; phylum Streptophyta; class Magnoliopsida; order Asparagales; family Asparagaceae; genus Agave; species Agave tequilana. The sequence continues at coordinate 104,936 of JAVJIF010015848.1, forward strand.
TAAGAGATGAATAAAAAGGCATTCCACCTTCACAGACCTCATGCCGCTTCACACCGCACATTCATTGATCTTAACCTCACGTCACTTCACATCATACGCTCGATCTTGACCTCACGTCATTTCACACTGCACGTTCAATCTTAATTTCACAGGTAGGATTTCACACCCTGCCATGAGGGCACGCCCCTCGTGGGAAAACAACCCAAATAATTATTTCTCAAAATTCTAATCTCCTTTTCATTGAAAAGCAATGAGGTCTATAAATAGGCTTACAACTATTGATTTTTCTCCACATACTCGATGTGGAACTAAAAAGAAACCAAAGACTAAATAAATAAAAGAAAAAGAAATAAACTAGACTCAAACAAAATAAAGACTGGATTCAAATGAGAAGCATGCCATTGATGTCCCCATCTCTAAGTGCTGCATTAGCTTTTAAGTAGAAGGAAGCAATGGTTATATATGGTAATTACAACAAGTGGCAAAACTACTGAAATGCAAGTGTACCCAATTGAAGCAACATGACTCAGCAGAACTTGAATGCAAATGCTGCACACAAGATTAAAACAGAAATGTATTTCAAGGAGAAGAAAAACTGCTCACATAATAGAGGTATCATGCATCGAAGGTGATACGATATTTTCTCCCTTACTGCAGCAACTGCACTGAATATGGCACTGAGACTTCAGCAGATCAACCTGAATCATCCTCCTTGGATCGCCTATTAAAGCCTGAACAAAACATGACATCAAAAAAAATGAAAGAAATGAATATTGTTTTTATTGAAGGTAGAACAGACAAATTTTATCTCATGGAGTCCAGTGTTTAATGATATTTTCACTGAATGCATAAGACATGTTACAATTCTACTTGTTAGCTACTAGTATAAATTAGCAAAATGGTTGATAACAGAAAACCCCTGAAATTTGCTTGAAAACTATTTCACCACCTCCAAGTGACAAACCAAACAAAACCCAAAATTTTCCCATGACATTTCCACTGCTACATTCAAATGCACATAAAATGAATTATTCAAAACGCCTATGTCCTTCTCTGTCAAATTTCTTTATAACTGGAAAGGGAAGCATGGTGATAGTGGTGTGTCAACCATCCAACATAACCAGAGTCAGCTCAGACAACAATTTTCTCATAAACAGGATATGTATAAGGCCTTTACAGCATGTCAGTTGGGATTGCTTCTGGATATCTTAAATTCCTATGTATAAAGAATTTGCAGTTTCAGTTATAAAGATCATTTGTTAAGAGGACAAAGCAGGGTTGAAATAAAGTTGAAGATTGAATATATTAAAGAAAGAGAATGTAGCTATCAATCTATATCCATACCTGTCGTATTTCTAACAATATAAAAATCAGGTTTTTCTTGTTGGTAAGGCCAAGTTATTCAGCTAATGTACATCCTTGCCGGTACCAACTTATCAAATCTTGAGGTTTATAACTGAATGAGTAACTCCCACTGTTTATGTTGCTCTTTGATTCAATAAGTGATCTTCACCACCAGTGAGGCCTGGCTTGCTAGTAAAGGAATAGAGTTGGGTTGATGAAGCTCCTACGTCTGATACCAGGCTAGCCCTTTTTTTAAAGGACCTTTGCCAAAGCACATCTGATGAAACTCGTGTTGTGGGGGAAGAAATTGTTGCTTGCTTTTCACCAAGTCCAGGGTACTAGTGCAACATGCGCATAATTTGTCACCACAGTCAACTTGTTTGTCGATTATCCATTATGCTTTTTATTTGATGTAGGTTTTTGATTGTGATGGCATGGTTGAGGATGACCAGAACCAGAAGGAGTTGTATTGCTGGGCACTGGCACATGAGATGTCTGATGTCTACATTAAAAGTGTCATTCTAGAAGTATTGTGTTCTTTCTTGAAGATGGATGCCTCATGTTGGAAGCATCCCTGCAGGAAGCCTTTTATTAGGACTTTCCAAATGAAGCAATTAACTCTTCAGAGTTGTACAAGCCTTTTTTTTGGCCACTTTCTGTGAGCATGTATTTGTGGATTTCCCAGCCCTGACATTAGTAGTTTTTATGCTTCAGCTACCATGTATTGCCCATTGTATCTGTCAAAGGGAAAACATAGGGGTGGCAATCAAAACCCGACCCGTTCCACCAACATGCTCTAAACAGGTTTGGGTGAGCACTATTTGTGTATAGCCTGTTTACAACCCAACCCATCAACCAATTTATTAAACGGGTCGGGTAATAGGTTGACCCTTGAACTCGTATAATACCCATTTAACATATAATTAATAATCATATATAAACCATAAACTTAAAGGCCTCGCTTTCTCTCTCTTTTTTTTTTCATTTCTTCCCAGTTTCCCACCCATTTAATATATAAATTATTTTCTAAACAATTGAAGGCAGCAAGCAACATTTATATCTTACATTTCTTGCACTCTGATTTTCCATAGTTTGAGATCTCGGTATCAGTATGTGTATCGGCCCATGTTTTCTAATATCAATATCAGCAATATTGGGTGTCAATATCGACAATATCTATCAAGTCAGTAATATTGGCTCCGATATCGACCAATATTATAGGATAATATCGCATCGGGTACCTCAAAAACCGATACGATATTGCCGATATAGATCAAAATCGGCACATAATTGAAACCATGGCTTTCATTATTGTACATAAAAAACTCAAAAAAATTTCTATATGAACCCATTTTCTCTATTCTACTCTGTTAAATTAACAGTTACCACATCCGTTATAACTTCTTTGATCCATGTTTGTTTAGGCCTGCTTAATGACTCCCTTACATGCTTAAACCATCTCAACAGGTTCTCCCGCATTTTATTCCACTTTTATACATAACCTTCCTAATTATTAACTAGAAACTAATCTTTGGTATCTATCTGATCACAGAAAGTCTTGACTGGACCTTATGACAGTTGACAACTAAGCTGGTGTTAAGTCTCATCTCTATGAGTATGAGCAATCACATAAGAATTGGTTCTAGAGAAAATGCAAATTGTACAAGGAAACAAAGCCTCAAAGTAGATAATGGACATATTCAAAACTTTCATTCACTTTTGGTGATACTCCTCACGACATCATAAGAGCTCCAAGGGATTGCAAGAAAAATTTCCTACATATGCTCTTCATTTTGATTTTTGGGCCACCTTGGGTACATCCAGAGAAAAGCTATGCGCCAACTCTCACATAGGTGTGCAGAAAAAGGCTAGTAAATTGTATATCATGGTTTAGTCATTTTTGAGAAAGAGAGCGGCCACAAGAATAGAAAACATTAGTGATCATAAGGAATTCATATCACTTCAAGTATGTCAGTATAGAATAGCATAACACAATCCATGTTAGCAAAAAATATGTGCGCAGAAGCAATATCACAAGGCTCCAAATACTTACTGATTGCAGAATGTCAACATTTTTAAAGCAGATCATTTCATGAAATGGTATGCTCTCAATAGGCGTCAAAAAGTTCCTGCTCAAATATAATATGATCAGAATCTGAAAAGCTCAATGGGGGCATGAATCCAATAATAAACAGAATTTCTGCAAAAGTATAATTAAAGCAACAAAGGTTATAACTTCTGCAGACTTGCCTATAGACAACACTACATGTATTTCTAGCAATCAGACAGGTAATTGGAAAAGCAATTATGGATGTAGCCCCTGATCTTTCCATTGATTTTAAAATGGCCCTCCTTTTATTAACAACTAGGCAAGACTATATAAGATTTCAGTTTAGCTTCTGAGTTGACTTGTCAAAGAAGGCAACGGAGCATATGATTACAAAATGCATAATAAATAAGAAACAGATATCCCTACCTGATCATGCCATCCAACAATATAGCAGCTTTATCGTTAACTGATTGCATGCCCCTTCCAGATCCCATACATCTTGATCTCCTGTAACATGAATACAAAGTTACAAAATTGTGACTTCGAATGAATTCTATTTCTTCAAGGCTCGTTCTGACTTTTGTGCTCTGCCTATTCGACAAATGGACCATCCTTGAACGTTTGAACCTTTAGGAACATATAAGTCTTTAAATCTAGAAAGCTCCTAAATTTTGTAAACTATAAACAATAACATTGGAGATAGATCTTGAGGCATCATAGCAGCCTAATTTACCTTTATAAATTACTTTACAAACATGTACTTTATGTTGCTCACATATTCACATTTCCATTCTATTACAAATTAATCTGGAACATTTTATTCATAGTTTTCAAAAGCAAACCTCAGTGGGTGACTTCCTTGAAAGTTGAAAGTCATCCTCGATTCGACAAATATGGTTAGTGCCTTGAAGCAAAATTTTTCGAAGTGTAAAAAGAATTTCACACATTGGAAGTAACAACATAATTATTTCATTGAGAAATGCTGTAAAAGCAATTGTGTGACTCTTTCATGGAAGACAACTTCATTAATAGCTTGGAACCGTGAGACATAAAGGTCTCTTTCAGCCCTTTTGTTCAAATTGTGCACTATTCTTCTCACGAAGTTCAGAATTAATATCTGTAATCATTTTTCCTTTCAGTTCCTCATGGGATTATAGCATAATACCTTGAATAAAATACAAAATCAATATTAACTTCACCAAATCCTGTCCCATGACAATACCTTCATGTAAAATTCAAAAAAAAAAAAAAAAACTCTATTTAAGTTCTTCACGTGTGGAAGCTTGCAGATTCACTTTCAAAAATCCACTTATATTCAATGTCTTGTTTAAGCGAGCAATAAAAGCTAGTAATTCATTTTTTTTTATTTATATAGTAAGTCCCTCTTGTAATTGTTCCCTGAAGGAGGCTTGAATTACAGTCTCAGAGCAAGGACATGTATCATCTCAACAACCACTTTGTGCCAGGTTTCAATTCTTGGAATCAGCTTGCTTTCATAACATTTAAGGGTCATTAATTCTTAATTGGTAGATTTAGGTAATCATTTTCTAGGTAAAGAATGAGGCCTCGAACTCATATGGAAAATAAAGAGTAAAAGCTTATCTAGATGACAAGTTAGAGGGACAGAATTTTGCTAGAGTACATGGAGAGGGGGAAGGATGAAAGCACGTAAAAGTTACAATTAAGTGAGAATACGCCGGTTGTGAAGATGTGTGCCCCACATTTGCACATAGGATGCCTTCTCATAGACTCCTTCAGCATGAATCTCCCATTGATCAAAAATACGTGAATTTCATTCTGACCAGATGGACAAGATCACAGCCAAGACAGTAGAATCCCAAGCTCTCCGTGCTAGAGTATCGAGGTTTTAGAGCCGCCTTCCTCCCACATGTCATGTCATGAGTTTAATTAGATTTAGGTAATTCTGACGCACGTCATGAGTTTAAACTGTCAGATCATATTTGTCCAACAGTGACCATGTGTCCCCCACTAACAAAAGAACCCCGCATCAACTATTAATAGTGAAGAAGGCAGGTTAGCATGAACTTATATTCCGCTACTTGCGAATGACTCACTAGCAGACAGAAAGTTTCAAACTAGACTTCACCACAAGCCACAAGGTATTAAAGAGATAAGGTCGGTCATGTCCATGATATAGGAACAAGAGGCCAACAAATTCCCAACCAAGTGCACTTGATGTGATCAGAGGCAAAGAAATCTTGTTAGGAGAATCGAACTGCTCAGATTTAGTAGGATTTAAGATTTTATTTAAATTTAGGTTTGAGCACATTGGGTTGAGATTTAGGATTAATTTGAAGTAGATTTGCTTAAATTTGATTTTATCAATAATTGCACGTATGGTGCACGTGTTGTAGGCTATATATAGCCAGGTATTGAACTTTGAAATAATGATGATTTAATTAAAAAAATTGTTTCTATGTGAAACTGTGTTGTTTGATTTAATCTCGTTGATTGAATCGAATCAGGCGCTGAAACCAAGATCGGAGTTGTGATTCGTGATCATACACTTTTCTTCTTTTTTTGTTCTTCTTCAAATCCTTGTTCTTCCCTAATTCCACTAAATTCTCACATAAACCCTAATTCCCCTCTCATCCTATATCAATTTTGGTGTCAGAGCTAAAACTGCTCTTTTCTTCCTCCACAAAAAAAAAATTCCTTCTCTACAAAACCTTAGCCTCCTCCACAAAACCCTAACCTCCACTTCCACAAAATTCTAAAAAAAACTAGTTCCACAAAACCCTTAATATTGTTCCCCTTTTTTCCTCTTCTCTTGTTGCAAAAGAAAAAGAAAAGGAAAAGTTAAAAAAAAAAAAAGAAGAAAATAATCAAAAAATAAAAAAAGAAATAAAAAAGAAAATAAAAAAATAAAAAAAATGTTCCTCCTCCTTCCTCCCGACAACAACCCCCTTCTCTCTCCTTCTTCCTCCTATTGTCGCCCATCCCGCCGCCACCCCGACTGCGTCGCCGCCAAATCTGGAGCCTTCGCCGCCATCATCAGAGCCCAACTTCATCTACCATCTCAACTGTCATCAGAACCGTGATTCCCGCCTATGTAACACAAACACTTCTATCATGGAGCCGTGTCGTATTCGAAACATGTCTAACAAAAACACATGTGTCGTGTGTATTTTTAAGAATTTGCCATGTATCCACGCGTCGTGTCTATTTCAACGTTAACGTGGCCGTGCAACATAGACGATCTTGACTGTCATAATATCTCTATTGTCGTCCAGAGCCCTCGTTGTCTTCTTCTCGCCTTCGCCGCCTGACAACCCCCACCACGATAACCTCGACAACACCACATCTCCACCACGATGACTTAAACAACACTGCATCTCCATCTCTCCGTCGCGACAACCTTGACAGCACCACTGCTGACCTCTTTCTTCATCGTTGGAGCGTCGCCGCCGTCGTAATCGTCTATCGTCGATGCCTGAAGGGATTGCAAACCCTAGCTGCAAGATCGGGGAAAGGGGCTAAACGGGTCGTGGATTTGAGTCTTAAACCCACATTCATTCCCAACCAAACTAAAAGTAACGGGTTTGGATTGGGTCGGATCCAGCCGCGCGACTCAAACCCGATTCTTTCCTCTTAAACCGTCCAGACCCGTTCATTGAACCCATTTTGATTCACTTGAGCCACTTTAAGTCGAGCCAGACTGAGCCAGACTATTTTGACTTGATTCAGTCCAATTGAGTTGACTCAGTGGAACAACTCAGTGAGCCGACTGAGCCAACTCAATATAGCAGCAGTACATCAGCAGTCTAGAGGTGGTTTCTCGCCCATTCGGAGTCTGTTTCGAACTATTTGAAGCGTTGGGTTCGTAATTGAGTCCTAGAGCCCAGAGAAGAGTTCGAAGTAGTTGGACAACAGATTTAACCTCCACAAGCCCATATTTTGTGTCGGTACTATTCGTGCAACAGAAAAGTAGCGTTTCGAGTCCTCGTTTTCAGCCCGATTTAAGCCCCACTTCGAGCCGCTGAGATTTTTGGTAACTTTTAATCTTTATGTATGAAAAGTTTATTTATGAAATTTTACTTTTGTAGAAGATATATATACTGATGGTGATAACAAGAACGTTGAACGGAATATGTATGCGGCTATTCCGTATTTTTGTGGTTCTTATGATCGTTACGGATATGAGAAGTGGGAAAATCATCTTAAAGAATTCTTCAGTTATTTTTTCATGACATTTGAGTAGAAGTGTCATTATGCCCAAATGAAGCTTGATGGAGAAGTTTATTAGTGATGAAAAGACAATTATAAATTATGTCGATATTAATTTATTTATAAGATCTTCTTCGTACTCGGTACGCTCCACATCTTTTTTATGCAACTGAGGCATATTGCAAAAAGCATAATATTAAGCATACGCCCGAGCTCGAGAGGCCACAACTTAGCAATCTAGTCACTAAATATGAAGAGATCCTAGATGGTGTGAAAAATATTCAAGAAAGTATGACAGCAAAAATTATTGCAGATCAAGAGCTTCCAATCTTTGTCGAGAAAGAAGTTGACGAGTTAGAGCCAGAACCAAAAGTTGTTGAAGATCCAAAATCAGAGCCAGAAGTAAAAAGCCATAGCCAAAAATGGAAAAGCCACTTATTGAAACTCTTGTAGTTTTTCCAGCGGAGCTTTACATGGAGCTATTGTCATTTTCACCAGCTATGAGGTTTTCATTATCCCTGAGTTCGCCTGACGTGTACGACCCTTTTCAAATCTTTCTATAGGAGACATGTTTATGGAGAATTAATATCTTGGTATGTGGGTTAGTTTTCAGTTGAGCTGAGTTGCCTTGTTATATTGCATATATCTTATTTGAGCTACCATCGACAGCAACTGTTTGTCATGGAAGCCAATTTCACCCCCACCACTTTGGTTCAGCTATGACGCATCAGTGTTGACTCGCCGATCACCACCTTGCACTGATTGAGGATTCGTGATGTGATTTAACCCAGTTGTACTTGCCTTGCTACTTGTCACTACATTCACTGGAGATGAATGTTTTCAAGCCGGGGAGAATGATGGGGAACTGAACGGCTCAAATTTAGTAGAATTTAAGATTTTATTTAAATTTAAATTTAAGTAAATTTGGTTGAGATTTAAGATTAATTTGAATAGATTTGATTTTATCAATAATTACATGTATGGTGCAAATATTGTAGGCTATATATAGCCAGGTATTGAACTTTGAAAGACAATAATGATTTGATTAAAAAAAATGTTTTCATGTGAAACTTTGTGGTATTTGGTTTAATCTCGATGATTGAATAGAATCAGACGGTGAAGCCAAGACCTGGGTTGCGATCCGAGATCATACCCTTTTTTCCTCTCTTGTTCTTCCCTCAAATTCTTGTTCTTTCCAATTCTACTAAAATCCTCACAACAAACCCTAATTCCCCCTCCCATTCCACATCATACTGTCATAAGAAAAAAAGTCTTATCCCTGTATTGGTGTAATGTTGGCTCATTCCAACAGCCTCTATTTGCATAAGTGCACTATCTTTTCCTCAAATAATAACAGTATATAATATTGCAATCAAAGTGGACAGAAATTGGCCAGTTTTCCAACTAGGTAGACGACTGTTTGCTGAAGTATTTTAGTTGATATACAATTCCTCCTATTCACTAACTGATTGCTTAGCAGTCTAAAAATAAATGGGATTAAACCATGATAAAAGTTGAAACGCACTTATAAGTATCTGTCACTGATTCTTTTGGCATCTGGCTAGCATCTGCAGCTTCTAATATTGATTGGAGCTCTCTCACTTTATCATGGACCTGTAATTAAACCATGATCAAAACATGTCAGTTTGAATTTGATGTAAATCTTATGATTCATTTAAAAAAAAAAAAAGAACTCATGAAAAGATATATGCTGCTGATATGAAGCAAAAGTTACTTGGACTTTTTTATATGTTTAAATTATCAAGACCCTGCATGCCTATGTTCTGCTTTCAGCCATATCAGATGTAGCAAGAGAAAACCCTACTACGTCAAGCATAAATTTAGCCTGTGAGAGCATGGAACCATGGGTAAAACTTCTTCCCAGAGTCCACAAAGAAACCAGACTAGGTAACCACCGACAAATGCCAAGGATGATATTGGGCCCTGAAGGCTGGCTAGCTTACTCATAAAGGGCAAATTGACTGGATGACGGTCCACATGTTGTTAAGTACTAAAAGCAAAATAGGCCAAGTTGTCGCGATATCTTCTTAAATCTCTATGTATGTATAGAGTGTTTGTTTCCAAATAGAACTACACAAAATCATTGCTGCCTGTATCAATTTAATCTTTTTAGACCTAAACCATACTAGAGTGGAGAACCAAATTTAGTTTTGACAGTTGTCAGTTTTGAGTCATTGTATGAGAGTCTATCCCATGACTCCTCTTTTAAAGCTACTTCCCCCTCCTTTGCCCAATTCTTGTTCATCCACGATGCTATTCAGATTACGGGAGTTTGCTAAAAAAATTCCTTGCATCATACCATAATTATGAAATCTCGCTCTAACTCCGGCTTTGTTTCTTAACTGCTTGTTTTCTGTTTCAAGTCTTTTCGTGTTAAGAAATGTTTCATATTGATGTTTTTAGAAATTTCTAATGTCAGAAATTTCTCCTAAGAGAAGAGAAAAGTCCTCCATCCTGCATTAGTTTGTCTCTAACCCTAAAATGAAATATTTGCAACAATCAGATCAGAATGCTTATTCAATGTTTAATCAATCTCGCATTGGCATGAAACTTCACACTATTTCAACAAGTTCAAATTTGTGCCGCATGTTGAAATTTCATTTTTGATTTTAGTGACTACCATAATGTTAAAGTAGAAGAAACTTCGGAGATCAAAGAACGGACGTGCACAAAGAGCTGTGCATGTATTAGTCGATTTGGTATATATCGACTAATGGAAAGAATTAGTCGACTTGTGCATTGGTATAGTCGACTGGTCTTGCAAACAGAGAGTAAGGGTCCCGAATTTTTAATAGATTAGTCGACTTATACTTATGTATAGTCGACTAATAGACATGATTAGTCTACTTATGTACATCGACTAAAATCGGATTTGGTTGTTTTTTTAAGATCTGTTTTCAATTTTGAGCTGGATTTGAGTTTTCTTTCTTCTAAGATGATGATTGTTCGTAGTGATAGAGTTTATATAGGACTAGGAGAGTCTTATGGTTTATAAATAAACCCTTGGGGTTGTCCTTTAATGTAATTCAATGTAACACAATCAAAAAGAAGAGATCACTCGTGTGAGAATCTTTAGCCATAAGAGTTCGTTGTTCTAGGCGATCATCAAAAGGCTTATAATCTTCTTAACGACAGTGTAAGTGTTTCTTATTGTACTCCCCTAAAGTTTAATAAAGTTTCTCCTCCTCCTGTAGACGTACACACAATCTGCTTGATCGGTGGAACCACGTTAAATTGTGTGTTGGCTTTCTATACTTCGAAATATCTTCTTCCTTCTATTTTTCTTTTCATTGCTCGTCGATCATGTGTTGCTTCCGCTGCGCCGCCCCAGCAATTGGTCATAGAGGCAGTCCGTTTAACAACTAACAACAATTAGTATCAGAGCAAAATCAACGTGAAGATGTTTGCGAAGTTCGGTATTTAGAAATTCGATGGTGTTATCAATTTCAACAATTGATAGATTAGAATGAACGCCATTTTGACCCAAAGCGAGGTGAAGAAAGTACTACTCGGGAAGGAGAATAAACTTGCAGAATTGGATGAAAAAGTATTGACGGATATTCATCTTTACTTGGTAGACAAAGTGTTGGATGAATTTTCTACAGAGAAAATAACATCTTTATTGTGGGAGCGACTTCCACTATCTGAAGAAGTTGTTGACGAATCGATTAATTCTGAAGCAGCGTCTCCTTCTTCTTCGCATGCATGAAGATACATTATCAAGTCTCACATTGCAAAATTTTTCTCTATTATCAATGATTTAGATAAGGTAAATGTTAAGATAGAAAATGAGAATCAAGCACTTCTATTACATTTACTGTGTTCTTTACCTTCTCCATATAAGAGCTTTAGAGAAACTATCATCTATAAAGGCAAATCAACTATCAAGGTCAATGAGGTCAAGGAGCATCTGCTCAATAAGAACAAAATTAACAACCAGTTGACGAGTGAGTCTCATCGTGATGATTCCGGACAAGTTCACTTTCAAAAAATCAGTAATAATGAAAGTTCCACAGGTAACCCAAAACACATGAATTTGATGTCATAAGAAGGGGCACATTAGAGCTGATTGTTGAACTCGAAAGAAGAAACCAGATACTAATGTCACTGAACTGGCTGAAGGGGATGAAGATAAATGTGACATTCTATTTATTACAGATAGATCGATCGGTAATAAAGATGGATTATTGACTCTAAATGTTCACAACATATCAGTTCCAATAAAAAGATGTTCTCGTCATACACTTTTGTTTAAGGGGGAGGTTTTCATGGAAAATTCTGCTATGAGCAAGATGGTTGGCGAAAAAATAATCCAGTTTTGTTCTCATCGTGGATGCATTATTACTCCTCAAGGTGTTCGTCATGTTCCCGAATCAAGGCACAATCTCATCTCTCTTGGAACCCTACACGGAGAAAAGTTCAGTTTCAATTCTGAAGGTGATCTTATGGAAGTTTTTAAAGAAAACCATGTGAAGTTTCAAGCCAAATGTGTAATGTTTACATGTGAAATTCAGATATTACAGTTGGTGGATTACAGTTATCCTCGACTTCAAGATTGGAGGTTGTGGAACAATCAGAGACTATGATGATTTGAAGCTCAGATGTTCAGTTTTATCGCGAAAGTAGATTGGGACTAGACGGTGCAGGCGCACAATAAGAAAGTTCAGATCTTTATACCTATGGTGAAGCAAATTCTCATAAATTTTGTGTGGATCAAAGAGATCATTGGGTGATCAAGTTTAACTTAAGCCTAAACTTGTTCGACCTAATCAAGTTGTGAACCGATGAGGGGATTATGGAGAAGAGGAGTGAGATGGAGATGAAGTCAAGAGTTATTCAATTGTGCATTTATAGAGCATATGAAGCATGATGGTTATTCTCAGACTTTGACAAATTCAAGTCAATGGAGAGATTGTTAGGATTATGACTGGAATACGTCATGAAGATAGACGAAACTTTGAAGATCAAAAAACGGACATGTACAAGGAGTTGTGCACAATATTAGTCGATTTATACTTGGTATAGTCGACTCATGATAAGAATTAGTCGACTTATGCATTGATATAGTCGGCTGGTCTTGCAAACAGAGAGTAAGAGTTTAGGATTTTTGACAGATTAGTCGACTTATACTTATGTATAGTCGACTAATAGATATGATTAGTCCACTTATATATTAGTATAATCAACTTATACATTGATATAATCGACTAATATCGGGTCTGGCTATTTCCTTATCTGGATCTGTTTTTAGTTTTGAGTTGAGTTCGAGTTTTTTCTTCTGAGGTGATGATTGCTCGTATTGATAGAGTTTGTATAGGACTAGAAGAGTCCTATGGTCTATAAATAAACCCTTGGGGTTGGCCTTCAATGTAATTGAATATAACACAATCAAAAAGAAGAGATTCGTGTGAGAAGTTTTAACTATAAGAGTTTGCTGTTCTAGGCGGCTATCAAAGAGCTTGTAATCTTCTTAGCGAGAGGTGTAAGTATTTCTTATTGTACTCCCCAAAGTTTAATAATTCTCCCCCTTCTTCCATTGACGTACACACGATCTGTTTGATCGGTGAAACCACGTTAAATTGTACATTGGGTTCTATACTTCAAAATATCTTCTTCCTTCTCTTTTTCTTCTCGTTGCTCGTCGATCATGTGTTGCTTTCACTGCGCCGCTCAGCGATTAGTCGTGGGGGCAGTCTGTTTCACAACACATAAGGCATTTATGGAATCGGTAATCCACTATACAACATGGGGATGTTAGATTCATATACATTCTATTCAACCATGATGTCATCTCTTTCCATTTCTTATGCCTTTTATTTCTATAAACTATTTGAGTTTAAAAAAAGTAGTACATTCATATCTAAATTAGAAAAATGAAATTCAGCTTAAATATTTTTGCTTTTGTAATTACAACCCTATGAAAAATTCTTAAATTAAACTATTCTCTAATATAGTTAATGTTATCAACTAGTTCAAATTAGTTAGACAAAGCCATAAGCATCAAAGTTAGTCTGTTCAACATTGCTTAGCATCATCCCATCCACACAAGGGGGTTATAATAACAAATAAATATCGACAATATCATTGTAATACTTTCCCAATAAGTTGCAAACCAGCCAGATAGAAATATTACAAGAGACCCTTCGGTTCAGTTCACTTCGCTCTAAAATGAATCCAATATTTGTCATTGCAACATTGGAAGTTTTTGAAAAGAGGAGTTTGTAGGTTCACCTAGAGGGGGTGAATAGGTGAAGGCTAATCTAATGGTCACTTAATGATGAATGATGCAAATAATGCGGAAGCTAAAACAATTATGACCAATTAAACTTCTTACACTAAACCCACGTATAACCAAAGAGTGTTGTCGAATTCCCGTGAAGGGCTCTGGACAAACTCCTCTAGATTCCCCTTGAATGGGTTGAGGTGCCGCGTTGGCTCTCTTGGTTAAATACAATTGTTAGCAAACAACCCAAGCAAGTATATATCATTATGCACACAAGTATATCATGCAAGTAAAGATGAACACAATAAAGTAATGCAAGATATAAATAAGAGAGAGAGAGAGAGAGAAGGCAATCGCAAACACAAGGGTTTGTTTCGAGGTTCGAGCACACTTGCTCTACATCCCCGCCTTCGACACACGAAGGATTTCCACTATGCAAGATCCCAATGGATCTCTCTCGGTGCCGCAACACCTACAAGCCCTCGGACTCCCTAGTCCCGTACACACGCAAGCTCACTAGCTCGCCGAGGCCGCACCTCAAACAACAA
>JAVJIF010015849.1:0-77655 GCA_038442645.1 Agave tequilana
TCTTGAACCTATCACTCTTGAATCCAAGTCAAACATTCTACCAAATCACACTTTTTTGTTGGACATAGGGTATAGACCATAATGACTCCGTGATGATTTTTCAAGACTGGTCATGTAAAGAAAATGAGTTTCATGATAGGGTCTTTCATGATCCTATTCATATTAGGGATTGTAATTATGTACATAGAAAAGAGGTCAATAAAGGTGGGTTCCGTGAACCACAACATTATCTTGATTAGGTTGCAACGCTTGGCCCAATCCAGCAACCTTCGGAACCACCACCTTAAGGTAATATTTTCCTTCCCTTTATTCTTTTTCATGTATATATGCATTCATTCATACATTGAGGACAATGCATGAGATAGGTGTGGGGGAGGGTTCTAACATAACATATGTTTTCTTTATTTAAAAAATTAAAATTAAAAAAATTAACATTTTCTTTGCTTTTAAAACTTTTGAAAAGAGGAACAATATTTTGACATTTTTTGTAAGAAATTAAGTCAATTTTAAGGAATAGGAAAATTATAATTAGGATTTCTTATACTTGGTCAAAATAAGATTATTTGTTTGATTTCTAGGGTTGGAAGAAAACTTGAAAAAGTAATTTAGTCTTGATATTTATCTTGATGAAATATGTAACTTTATAACACTTACACGCTTAGGGTTCAAAAACAAAGATCTTTATGCCTTATTATAAAAATGAAAAAAATGAAATATATATATATATATATATATAATATCAAAAAAAATTCTCTGATTAAGCTGGGTACCTGTGCCTCATAAAGCATAAGTATTCATGCCTAAAAGTGGTTCATATAATAAATAAAATTCTAAGTTTTGTGGTCATGTTTGCTCGAGTCCTTAAGTCCTTGGGGTATTTTCACACCAGGTGCCCTAAACCCGTCCGGTTTGGGTGTCACTGACTAAAGGCTCGTTACATGGGCGGATTAGAAAGCCTAAGAGAACTAAGAAATAATACCACCAAAAATATAAAAATATAAAAAAATAAATAAGGCATAAGAGTTAGAGTTAAAGAACTCTTTAGTCAAAATTTCACGGTAATAAAAGTGAATATGACTTAGGGTAAAGTAATAGACTAGATAAGAAATACAGTTTGACTCCTTACCTTGATTGATAACAAGTTTTTGAATAGAGACTAAGTTTAGGAATGAAAAATTCGATTTTTCTATAACTTATAGATTACTTGGACTCTTACAATAATACTTCAAATATTTTCTCTTTTTTTCAAAATGCTTTTCGAAAATACTAATACTTTGTTCTCTTTCTTTTTTGGATTTTGTGGGTGTAAACCACTTGAAACTCTCACGAGTCCAGGGGTAACCTAGAGGCTTAACAGCTTATTGTAAATGCTAAGTTCAACTGTGATTCCTGCGAAAGTGAGTTAGCTTAGATCTGTTTTATTATTTTGTTCGAGGATGAGCAAAGGATAGGTTTGGGGGGAAAAAGAGAACTTACAAATCGCTTCCATCATTAGTCCCTCCTTGTGGATCACGCTATAGTGGTATTATTGAGTACTTACACTTCTGTTCTGTATTCTTGAAATTATGTATTTTCTATGTGCAGATTTGAACTCAATCACTTGTCCTAAAGAGTCTCACTTGATTGCGGTAAAAGGCATTATTAGATATCTTAAGGGCACTATTGGAATGGGGTTGTGATATCTGAAGACCGAACAATTTTTTATGATGAGTTTTTCGGATGCCCACTATGCCGTTGTAGAGTGATAGAAAGACCACTAGTGGAACTTGTCAATTTTTAGGTAATTGTCTTGTTTCGTGGTCTTCCAAAAAATAAAATTTTAAGAGCTTGTTGTGCTCGGAGCTCATTGTGCACAAGTCCTTTGGATGAAACATACTCTCCTTGACTATGATTTGCATTATGACCATATTAAAATATTCTGTGATAATACTAGTACTATTCATATGACCAAGAACGCAAATCAATATAGTAAGATCAAGCACATAGAGATTCGAATCACTTTCTTATAGATCACTATGAGAAAGGAGATATTGAAATTGATTATGTTTCCACCGATTTTCAACTTGCGGACATTTTTACTAAACCACTAGATTATAATAGATTTTTCTTTATTTGTTATGAGTTAAATGTTTGCACTATGGATTCATGAGTTTTGACATTGCTTCATATTTATTTCATATGGTTTCATGTATTTTAAATTAATATACATGTGTTTTTTATCTCTCTCGGTTTTGTTTCTTGTGTTTTACTCCTTTTTGATGCATGACAAAAAGAGGAGAGATATTTGAGTTGTTAAACTTAGATATTTGAGTTATTAATTTTTGAGTTTTTGTTTTGATATATTATGAACTTTATATATATCCATTTCCATTCCCATTCTTATATACAATGCCATGATTCATTATTTTCATTCATTGCATAAAGTTTTCAGAGAAAGAAGAAATGGAAAGATGGTAGGCTATTTATGCATATTATTCTAAATTGGAATATTATTTATATATGCATATATGTGACTTGCTTACATTGATAAATTTATTCATAGTCATAATGTTTTCTTGTACTTGATTGATAGCATAACTTGAGGGGGAGATTTTTCAAGCTCTTTCCTATCTTTTATTTTAAATAACTCATATGTTTTGTCATCATCAAAAAGGAGAAAATTATTGGCCCAAGGTTACAATCACTGGTTTCTTGTTTTGATGATAACATAATATATGTGATTATTTAGTACTAATCAAGTTCAAGTGCTTAAGTGTTTCAGGGTTCTATGGGATTCAAGAAGTTTTCTTCCTCTAAAGGAAGGTGTTGAAGACTCAAGGGTATTCAAGTACGGGATTAAAGTTCAAAGCACTCGACGTCACTATTGGAGAAGCCCCCTTAATGACACTTGTACTCACTAAAAGCCCTATAAGAAAAAAAAAGTATGTTAAAGTGTAGAATATAAATTTGATGCTCAAGAAGTAGCACACACAAAAATACACAATTTCGAAAATACAAGTTTTTATCGTATTGGTGTTCTGCATGTTTGGTCTTGATACATGTTTTCATAATTTTTTCAAAATTTTATAATTAGTTTAGACATGTATTTCATTGCATATACATTTCTATATTACTTATAAACTAATAAAAAATATTTTAAAAATAGTTTGGATTTCAAAAACTGTCAGAAAAATGGTTTTTGGCCCAGTCAGTTGACCAGTCAGTCGACCAGACCATGGTTTTTGGTTGTGCACATTGTGCACATTGTTCGATCGATTGACCGGTCGATCGCTAACCCAGTGATCAACTGATGGGTCGACCGACTGTCACCACCATGTTTCTGTCAGGGGCCGGTCGACCAAGCGGTCAACCGACCCTATATACAAATTTTTTTTGGACAGAAGTCCGGTTGACCATGCGGTCGACCAAGCCCAATGGCTAGTTCAGAAATGAACTGCTTGTCGGTCGGTCGATCGAGGTTCTGTCAAAAAGCCATAATTGCTAGTTTTCAAAATTTCTCTTATCTTTTGATTTTTCCAACCGGCATTTTTGCTTTTTCTTGGTCAAATCACACCTAAATGACCTAATGAGCTTAACTAAAAGTATTTATCTATTGCCTATATATATGGGTCATTGGGATTGGTTTTATAAAAAATAAGTTTTACAAGCTTTTTGAGAAATACAAGTTTGCTTCAAATGAGAAAAAATTTCAAGTTTCTAGTTTTAAAGTGCTTTCATTTTCAAAGCTATTTCAATTAGTTTTGTCAGCTCTTCAATTTTTCAAACTGAATTTTTACTCTCACAAACTCCTTGAGCCTCAATTTATATCTGCTCTATAATAAATTATAAAGAAGTGAGTGTTAGTGATCTAGTGATCACCAAGAGCTTTGTAAAATCTCATTGGCTTTATGCTACCTCTTGTGTAGAGGATTGAGTGTTAGAGTTGTGTACTCAGATCTTGTGTAGACCATTGTAATTCCTTGTTGTAAGGTCCCTTTGTAGAAGATCCTTTAGTGAATAATGAAATCCTTTACGGTAGTGAAGGCGAGGACATAGAACGGTGGCTCTAACCTCGAAACATATTCTTTGTGTTTGCGATTGCTTATCTCTTGATCTCTATCTCTTTACCTATGTTGTTACTTCTCTTGCAATCTCTATTTATTGCTTGCATCACTTTCATCATTGCATTACATTCATCATTCACTTTTATTGGTCTACACTCATCTCAACAAGAAGACAATTAAGAACCTCAACTCATAATCTAGAGGAATATAAAAAGTGAAGTTCTAGAGCCCTTCACGGGAAATTCGACTTCAATTCTTTTTTTGAGTGACTGGTTTGCATCATTTCGCATAGTTTGTTATTATTTCACATTTTATTAGTACTACACCTATTCACCCCCTCTAGGTGTATTTTCAATACATACATTCTCCTTTTTGTTATTAACAAAAAACAAATATGCATATAGTATATATTAAACACACTGTTACTGTATGAAATTACTATTAGTATTCATCTTTCCTTTCAGGATACCTGTAAGATATAAATAATTGTTTGGTACCCATTTTCAGTAGGGTCTAAAAGCTTTTAGAAACCTAAATCCTTTTGGAATTTGATTTTCACTTGTTAACGTAAATATAATCTTTTGAATAACAAACATTAATCATATAAGATGCAATATAGACATTCTTATCACGAGCATTCAAATCTTTTGGAATCTAAATATATTTATATTTAGGCTTACCAAAATAAGTATTTTTAAAAGATTAATTCTTTTCATATTTTTGAATAAAATTTTTCATTGCATAAGAATTAACTTTTTTTTGGTAAAATCAATACCAAATCTATTATTTGAAACTCCTTGATTACATAAAATATTGTTCATATTTTCTTTTTTTAATTAAATTTTGAAATATTTTTAAAATTTCTTCATATTTGCCTTTGAAAGATGAAATATTCTTTTCCAACCTGATATTCAAGAATTCAAAGAAGATGTTTCTGATTTAAAAGAAGAATTTTTCTTCAATCAAAATATCATTGTTCTTTTTCAAAAACTTGTTTTTCATTTTCTCCTTTTTGAATTCAAGAAACAATTCATTGAAGGTATCCAATAATTCATCATAATTTAAAATTTCTCGCAACTCATCTTCTTAGGTCATGAAGCACATATTTGTTATTTTGGTTGTACTTTTTTCTTTCAAAGATAATGAATCACTATCATTCCATGTAGTTTGAAACACCTTCTTCTTTATGAAATTGTTAAATTTGTTGAAGTTGTCTTTAGGTTTAAGTAGGGACAATTTTTCTTCATGTGTCCTGGTTTATTATATTTAAAATATAAAACAATATCATTAGTATTTTTTTTCTTTTAAACTTACTTTGTCTCAAGAATTTTCTTGCGATTATGGCAATGTCTTCTTCTTCATCATCTGAATCTTTCGTATTTGATGATGCTTTGAAGGCAAGTTTTTTCTTCTTTGGTTGTCCATCCTTTCTTTCTTGTAGTTGAATTTCACTTACCATTAAGTTTCCAATGAAGTTTTCTAGTGTTAACGTGGAAAGATTGTTGGCTTCTTCTATGAGAGAAGTTTTCTTTTCCCAATCGAATCTGAGTGCTCGAAAATGTTTCTTACTTTCTCTACTTGAGGGTACTTTTTTCTCACGCCCCGCTTCCCAAAATACGCGGGAATGGAGTCATGACGAAAGTCAGCGACGTATATACGCGAGGAAAATATCCCACCTATACTCGCTAAGCCTAAAATAACCTGAACAAGGTATAAATCTAAACCATGATAAATCAGTATCACTGCAATATGATATATGAATATCTAACACAATGATAATAGATGAATGAAGAAAAGAAATGGCAACTGGATACGATAGCTAGAATCATAAAATAACCTGAATAAAAGGGCAGAAATATGTATAATCAAAAGAGAGAAACTCTAACTCCTCGCAAAGCGTACGATCACACGAACACCTGAACAATATAACAAGGTGTCCAAAATCCTGGACGTGCGAATCCAGGGTCGTCAGAAGCGAGCTAATGAGTGTGTGTAAAGAGAAAGGTGCCGTGCATAATAACAATGTAATCAATAACAACATGATAACTGAAATAAAAGATAAAAGAAAAAAATCAATATCAAGAACAAAGCTATGAACGATATATAATTGACATCATGATAAAAGAAAACTAATATCAAGATGTGTAACCTAGCATATGTCACTAGTCTGGTATGCAATCCGGTCATGTGTACGATCATATGTCTACCATAGTTATATATATGAACAGTCAGGTGATTACGGTCAGTTACCATACATTATAACAGTTTATCATTATTAATTATGTCAGCGAACACCAACTGCCACCTGTAATAGACGCATCCCATACTACGCCTATCACACGTGTCAATCAAAGTCCAAAATTATTGAAATTGATTGGTTGGAGACATTGTCCATGCTTTAGGTAGGTCCCGTACATACCTGGGACCACGGCCTCAGTTTCCTAGCGCTAAACTAGGTCATATCACTAGGTACTCAGTAACAGCAATCTCATTGTGAAAATAGTGGAACAATGACAGTACAGATGGGATGCCAGTCATCTCCCAAGAACCCTGTGTAACCCTCAGTCGGCTGTGCAACCTGTATCCTAGGTCCGCCCAAAATACAGACATTGCCTCCTCCATCAATTTTCCCAATCCCAGTATAAGCTGTCAATTCATATTATTATTTAATTCATTAAAACAGACATTATCCATGTTACTTATAATACTGGGATGATGCGGTGACAGTAACGGTACAGTATAACAGTCAACAATAACTATAAACGCGGTGAACAATATCAGTAATAGTGAACGGTAACGGTAACCGTATATACGATGAACAATAGGACAGCACAGGGTGTTATGGTCAAACGATCTTTTTCCAATAACTTCCAGTAACATGAATTAATACTAATAACATGGCAGGTACTAACTCTGAAATCTATAGTCTCATCTCGAATATATAAAGATCTCATCTGTCTGTACTAAGATAAATCAGTAACTGATCCGACCAACTCATAATCACAATAACAATCGCTCTGAACATCAAACATTAAATCCAAAAAAAATATCAGATACAGTAAACCACAAGTTCATTAAATACTTAATCAACCTTTTCATCATATCAATCTACTCTGATCCTCTAAGTCACCAAATAACTGAGATCCAACAATAACCGTTATCAAACTCTGCAGATATATATTACCATCAATATCAATGAAACTACTCTCACAATAATTCTATCTCTATAACTGGATAACAACAATAACTAGGAATCCATCACGAATAGCAGTCTACTGATATCCTCGAGATTAACTAGGTCAACACGTACCAAAATCATATATAAAAGAGGAACATCTTCAAACAACTGCAATCTAGAATGGTCTATATCTAATACTCAATAATAATAAGCTCATCCATACTCAACAAATATAATGGGTAAATCAAATACTCACAATTAATAATTCAAAAGTCATCACTCTCATTTGAACATTATTCAAGATTCAAATAACAGAACACAATTCTCATATCCATTCCAACTCTAACTAATTTCAGATACCGATCCAAACATTAAGAAATTCAATCTCTTAATAAAGTAACGTCATAACAAATCCGTCCTTAATACCCAAATGAATCCTCATCTGTGTTATTACGAAAAGAAAGAATAACAAGTCTGATAAGTATTCCACATAAAATATGAATTATCCATAATCACGAATCAATCCAACTCAAAATCAATTCAGTTACAGTCCAAGTTCCTTTACAACTAGTCCGAATCCGAACATTTTCACATGAAAAGATATAAGTCCAATACCTCAATATCCAAACACAAGGTCTATATATATATTGATATCAATTGAAAGTAATACCAATTTAAAATTATTGATATCAATATTGAAAATATAAGCATATATCAAAGCAAAATATTTTTCATCATACAAAGTGAGAGTAAGATACTAATTGAAAAGTAAAACCAATTGAAAGATAAAATAAGATTTTTTTTCTCCCCCTTTATGAAATACCAATAAAAATAATGCATAAGCTTGTATATGATACCAATTGAAAAATAATTGACATTAAGAACTAAATCAAGCTTAGTAAAAAATAATTTGTGCTAGAAAACATCTATATGTATGTATCAGGACAATATAATGTTACTTTAGATATGATCCATACATATATAGAAAACATGATTATACAAAACGAATTTTGATACCAATTGAAATCAAATTTTAGTTGACAAAATAAATATTGGTACTACTTGTAAAAATTTTAAAAAACAATAGTAAATTTTGATATCAATAGAATGTGAAATTGATACCAATTATAAGTACCAACTGAAATAAAGCATGAAATACATTTTGATACCAAAAAAAATATAAATACCAATTGTAAATTAATGCAAAAGCTTGTAAAGATACCAATTAATATTTAGAAATAAGTCAAGCTTAGCATAAACAATTTTGTGCTTTTAAAAAAAATGTGTAAAGAAATTGCAAAATAAGATCACATATATGTATGTATGAAAATGGAAATACCAATTGAAATTTGAAGCATACATATATAGAAAACAAATATGAGTATACAGAAATAAAATTCTATGAAGATCATATGTATAACTCATAACTACCACCCTATTCATGCACAAGTTTAAAAGATATTTAATAAGGGTCTACAAGGCATGGTTGCCCACCTAACCGCTCTTAGATGGTAGGGATTTTTAAAAATCATGATTTGAAAATATTTTGGCATGGTTTGAAAACTCTATCAATTGAAGAATAAAGACTAGTTTTAAAGAGAAATTTAAAAACTAGTACGAAATCCTTCAAACAAGGAATAAAACATGAATATATCCATGAAAACAGGAAATCACATGATCATCGACACTCAAATAGCAATAAAGCACATATAAGCTCAAAATCATGAGTGAATACCAAATATAGAGTGTAAGAATCATGTAATCAACAAAATCATAGAAATAAGGCATTGAAGCTCATATGAAATTTCTTAATCAAAAACATGAAAATCATCATATTTTAACAAGCATCATGGTATATGTATGTTTTGTCATACTAAAGTATACATACATATCCAAACATAAACTAGTCCACAAAAGTATATCGCATAAAGGCATGACTCTAGGATATACATGTATATCAATAAGTTTTAGACAAAAATAATATATACATGAAAATAAACACATTATTATGAAAATATGTAAAAAAATAGGAAAAACAAGTATAGATGAAAGAATCATCAAAACTAGGTTATACATGTACATGTAATGAGTACAAAGGAGCAATAAAGCACAACCACATAATAAGCAAGTGTAGCTCACTACTTGTACATGTATAAACACAAGTTTTAACGAAAACTTCATCTAAATAAGTAATCAAAAACATGAAGTGCAAAATCATAACAAACATGATCATTAGGGTAAATGCACGTGTTTTAGAATTAGGATATACACAATAGCTAAACTATAGTGAGAATACAAAAATATAAATTCATATAAACATGGGTGTATCTCAAATACTAACAACTTCTTTGGTCAATCCCCAACCTTCTGGGTTAGTGAGTGAGGAGAAGATTTTTGGGCTAAAGAAGGGTAATGACTTCGGGGTTTCGGCTCTCAATCTCCAACCTTAGACACCGATTTGGCAAGAGTGAACTTCTAACAACTTTCCCTTAGGTCAATCCCTATTTGAGTACGAGATGTCCCTAGGGCCAATGTCTACTTAATTTTAAGTTAGAATGGGTTAGTGAATGAGGAGATGATTTTTGGGCTAAGGAAGGGTAATGACTTCCCCACCTTATCTTGTTTAAGGATATGCCCTTAATCTTTTTAGTGCAGTGTACAAGTATAAAGTAAAAGCTAACATTCAAGCAATATGAATCACTCAAAATATGTTTCCTAAACTATATGCAATCCACACATACCTTTACTTCAACACTCTTCAACAGGAATGTAAAGAAACGAAATAGACAGATGCCCTAAGATGCAAGAGTCTAAACATTTTTTAGCATTTAGAAAGCAACAAGTTACTGCTGATTAGAAATATGTACAGAGTAAGTTAAACAGATAAACTAATAATTATAGAGAGCTAATCTCTGAAAAGCAACCTGCAGGAGACTACATTTAATAGTTCACCACAGTTGTGGGCTCTAATGCTCACAGAGCATCAGAGTAGCAATATATTCACGACATCTTCTAGTTTTCTGTAATTAGCCCCTGTACATCAAAACAAAGAAGAAAAAGGGATTAATTCGTTAAAGTAAATTAAAAAGAAAGAAAACTTACCGTCCCTCTCCCGCAACGGCGCCAAAATTATGATCGAGCCAAACCTGCAAAAAAGAATATAGAAATTTAGAACAATGCTAGGTTCTCAATTCTACCGTGTAGTCTAGAGCTAACGGGTCGTGACCCATAGGGGGATAGCGATTGAAGCGTTATGTAAGTTTCTTCTTTTAATTTAAAAAACTAATTAATACTTATCTTCTCAGTTTATAAAAAAAATATTAAGTCAAGTTAAGAGAAGATGGTAGAAGAAGAGATGGTAGTGTTGTTTTATTTTAATTATGAAAGAAAATTAAATAAAAAGAGATAAAGAAAAGTGTTGATGCAAAAATCAAAAATAAAAAGAAATAAAAGAAGAATATTTACATATTGAACTATAATGAAATTGACCTTTGCGTGGAGTAAAGCAAAGTAATAGAAAAGAATAAAGGAAAGTAACGCTTCAGCTAGATCGAGCATAATGAAGAAAAGTGAGAAACCTCCATTGATTGTCACCTTCAATTGAAGAAAAGATTACAATAGTATCACTCTACAATAACTCTTCCTCTCTTTTAATCATGTAACTCTCTCTAATCTAAGCTAAAAAGAAAAATAAAAGAAAAATAAAATTACATTGAAGAAGAAAAGAAAAATCTAAAGCAAAGCTCTCTCTGAAGTGGTGCCCCTTTTGCCTTTGAGATATGAGAGTATTTATAGGAGAAAATCAGAGGGATAGAAAGCGTATGAAGATAGGAAGATCTGGATATTTCTAAATTTGAATTCTCCCCTTGTGTCCAAACTTGATTTGATTTATCCAGAAATTCAACTCTGATCTGCAGACTGTTGGCGTGTTGATTGCTGAATATCACTTAACAACTGACAGAACTGGAACGAGTGATCAACAAAAGAATTGTAGACCTTTAAGTCTTCTTTCTGTAGCATCTTGAATCATTAGATTTAAGTTTCATTAGATTTAAGTTTCATTAGCGAAACTTATGATTAAAATGCTAAACTATATCCAGCTTGAATCCGAATCTAAATTACTTCATCTCAACCGTTGATCTTCTCTCTATCCATTTATCGTCTTGAATTTTTAATTTATCTTTTAGAATTGATAAGATATTCACTTACCTTTAGTGAAACAGATAGGGTCTTCAAATAATCCTTTTTTCTCTTGAAATTAGATAATATTATCTTATCTGATATATTCAGTTTTCAGATAAGATTGCTTCTAAAACCTTTGAATTTGAATCGATCCCCTTTCTTTTGAATTTTTGAATTTAATTGGATAAATTTCATGATTATCTTCTCCCTATCATACCTACATGAATTAGGATATTAAGACAACTTATTTGCAATATTCATTACAGAATATATGTAGGAATGTAATAATATTTAGGCAATATATGTGTCCAAACACACCCCCACACTTATCTTTTGCTCGTCCTCGAGCAAAAAAAAGAGAAAAGAAAAACTAAACTGACCAAACCTAACTCACTTTTATAGAAATCACGGTTGCACTTAGTACGTGCAACAAGCCGTTAAACCTCTAGGTTAACCCTAGAGAACGAGTTTATCTCGTGAGGGTTTTCAGTGGATTGTACCCACAAAATCCATGGAGAAAAAGAACTAAATTGTTAGTATTTTTTTGAAAACGCATTTTGAAAGGAAAAAATATTTGAAGTATTAATGTAAAATTTCAAGTAATGTATAAGTCATAGGATTATCAAACTAGTCATTCCTAAACTTAGTCCTTATTCAAAAACTTGTTTTCAATCAAGGTAAGGATTAAAACTGTATTTCTCATCTAATCTATTATTTTACCCTAAGTTATATGAATCTTGTGACCGTGAAAATTTGGCCAGGATTCTTCAACTCTAACTCTTATGCTTTATTATTATTTTTTTAATTTATGGTGATAATATCCCTTAGCTCTATTAGGCTTTCTAATTCGCCCATGTAACGAGTCGTAGTCGGTGACTCCCAAACCAGACGATTTTAGGGCATCGGGTGAGAAAACACCCCAAGGACTTAGGACTCGAGCAAATAAGGACACAAAACTAAACATTTTAATGTATATGAACCACTTTTAGGCGTGAATACCGGACAAATACCCAGCTTAATCAGATGATTTTTTTGATATATGTATATATATATATATATATATATATATATATATATATATATATATATATATATATATATATATATATATATATTTTATATAAGGCATAAGAATCTTTGTTTTAGAACCTAAGTGTGTAAGTGTATAAAGTATGCATATTCCATCAAGATAAAAATTAAGACTAAATAACTTTTTCAATTTTTCTTTCTAACCTTAAAATCAAACAAATAATTTTAATTGACCAAGTATAAGAAATCCTAATTATGATCCTCTAATTCCATAAAATTAACTTAATTTTTTACAAAAATAAGTCAAAGTATTATTTTCCATTTCAAAAAGTTTTTAAAGAAAGGATTTTTTAAAAAAATTAGTAAAGTTAGTATGTTAGGAAACCCTCCCCCACACCTAACTCGTGCATTGTCCTCAATGTATGAATGAAATGCAATAATACATGAAAAAAGGAGAAAGGGAAGAAAATTTTTCACCTCAAGGTGGTGGTTCCAGTGGTGGTCTCATTGGGCCAAGCGTTTCTGCCCAGTCTAGATACTATGGATTTTCATAGAACCCACCTTTCATAACCTTTTTCCTATTAATATTTTTATAATTCCCAATATGAATAGGATCATGCATGACCCTACTATGAAAATTTTTTCAGTTATATGATCAATCTTGAAATATCATCACGGAGTCATATTGATCTAAATCTTGGTCCAATAGTGAAATGTGATTTTGTAGAATGGATGATTTGGGCTCAACAATGAAAGCAATAGGAACTGATACTGACTCGGGAATAAAACTCAAATCAAGTTTAGGTTCGAGAGTCAGAGTTGGTTCATGGGTTTGGTCCAAATCATAAAATTCAAGTTTACATTCATTTCCCAACAATAGAATATGACTATCCAAAATAAGTGCTTCATGTTCAAACTCTATAGGGATAGAGTGTTGGCTTCGGAATTGGGTCCAAATCGGGTAAGGATACCGGAGTCAACATAGATTCCAAAAGTGGAACTGAATCACAATATTGAGAATCGGTGTCACATTCATGTTCATGTTCAATCTCATTAAAATGAAAACTTAACAATTTGTTATTGGGTTGATATTGGTCAAGTTTAAAATTATGTGGTGAAATTTAATCTTGGTTAAAATCTTCAAGATACCATGATTCTTCATCAATATGGTTAGGAGAATCAGAAATGGTTGAAAATATGTTAGGTAGAGTTTCCTCATTCCTATCATTAATTGTGTTGACCAAATGACTCACTTTTTCTTCTAGCCTATTAAGAGATTTGAGACAATCCGTTTGGGATTAAATATAATTATTTTGAGACTGGATCATGAATTCAATATTCTTTTCTAAGTCAAAATGTACTTCTTGTTGTGGTTGGACTTGAAAATTAGAGTAAGGATCTTGGATTTGGGAATTATTTGGGAGAATTGAGTCCGCTATGATTTGTACTTGTCGCGTGGATTCAAGGAACGCTTCAAAAGTCTTTTCTAAAGAAGATTTCTCTTCTATAGGTTGGTCTTGGTATGGATTATATGAAGTTATTTGTTGGTAAGGTTGTTGATAGTAAGACTCGGGGGAGTTGTATCCCCGCAGACTCGGTGAAGAGTGGTGATGATTATAGGATCGTTGAGATAAGGACTAATTGCGGAATTATCTCTTGTAGGCAACTATAGATCTGAAATAACTCAAGTCAACATAAACACTAAACAAGAAGGATTAATTGTTAAGCAAATAAGTAAACTTGCAAGTAAAGAAAACAAATCTCAGAAAATGCAAACGCAAACAAAGAGATTTATCCTGGTTCGGTCCTTGTGACCTACATCCAGTCCCCAAGCCACCCGCTTGAGATTTTCCTTTATCCTTGATCTTGTCACCCAAAATCAATACAACATGTACACCACTTGTCGAATCCCCTTCTCCAAATGTGTACACCTTCTCTTCCACCAAGAGAACACCTTTTACCTTTGTACAACTACTTCTTCAACCAAGAAGCCTCCCGTGTACAATGGTCACCTTGTACAACTTGCCTCTTCAACCAAGAAGCCTCCCGTGTACAAATGAACACTTTGATAATTTACAACTCTTTTCCTATAGCCTTGGTACAGATGTGTATGTGGACAAGGTACAGTATAGGAAAGATGAACTTCAGAGAACTTCACTAATGGAATTGTCTTTTGGTGAAGAACAGAAGTTAGGAAATCAGTTTTCAGGTTTTCTGGAATTTGGCTTTAGAAAACTGAATGAAAATCTTGTTATTTGGCCTTTGGAATAACTTCCCTATTTATAGCTGAAGACTAGGGTTAGTTAGGGTAGTTATAGGACCAATTCAGATAACCTAGACGTTGGAAAATGTTGCCAAAAGAATCAGATAACAGAAACTGTCCAACAGTCAGAAACTGCTTATAGTCGACTAGGGTTCTGAGTTAGTCGACTAGACTAGGCAAAATTTTCACTATTAGTCGACTAGGTTAGCAAGTAGTCGACTAGGTATATGTCTGTTGGCAGAACAGGTTTCTGGATAACTACTTCAAGTCGACTGCAACTGCTTTATAGTCGACTGAGTCAAGGGATTAGTCGACTAGGTGTTTTCTATAAGTCAACTAGAAAATGGATTAGTCGACTTGGTTACTGTTTGGTCGACTAATTTGACAAACAGAGAGTTTGTCTGTTTCAGGACACAAAACTTAGTCGACTTGAACTTTGGGTAAGTCGACTAGACAACTGATTAGTCGACTTGATATTGGGATAAGTCGACTAACAGGACTATGTGTTGTAAGTTTGTATCAAGGCTTTTACATGCTATATCTTCTTTACAAACCACAACATCTCAACCCTCTTTGGCACAACTTGATCATGTCGGACTCTTGATTCGTCATGTGTAGAGCTCCAAATGAATTTGATCGTCACGAACGTCTTCATCGAAATAGGTTCCAACATTCTCCCCCTTTTTGATGACGACGCTTTGTGTGTGCATGTCCTCCTCCTGTAAAAAATATGTTATCTTTTCCTCCCCCTGCAGAAATGGGTTATAACAGATATAAAAATATTTTGTTCTCCCCTGCAACAAATATATTAGTACATATATATATATAATAACTTTTATATGGTACCTGCAAAATAAACGTTAGTTGGTACCAAATATAAAAGATCATATCTAACCTTTAGGACTCCATATCCATTTAGAATTTGGTTTCCCCACCTATTAGTATATACATAATTGCAAGAATCACATATATCATGCATGTAAGAAGCAATATATGTATTTTTATCATGAAAACTTAAATTTTTAGGAATCCATATAAACTTATTTTTCTTAGGCTTTATTTTACAAAGTAACTATATGGATTACTATAACATGAAGATTTTGCAATAAAACCAATACCATGATTATCATGTGACAAGTTCTGAAAAGATAATAAAGCATTCAAATTTTCTTTTCCTTTATTAAACTTAGTCACATTTTGCAAAAGATCTTCATATTTCTTTTTGAAAACTAACATGTCTTTATCTAATATAGAAATTCTATCATTCAAAGACTTAGTTTCCATTTTCAGAAAAATGTTCTCTTTTATAAATTTCTCATTTTCAATTTTCAAAGATGATATGATATTTTCAGCTTCATCTTGTTGAGAATTTATAGAAGAACATTGTAATGCATAAACAGAATTTTCCTGTAAAAGTTTTTCATTTTCTTTTAACAAAAATCTGTTTTTCAATTTTTCATTTTTCAGATCAAGAAATAATTCATTAAATGCATCAGATAGTTCAGAAAACGATACCTCTTCATCTTCTATGGCCATGTAACATAAGTTAACATATTCAGTGGATTCTTCTTCATCAGAAGATGAGGAATCACTATATTCTGAAGATGCTTTGTAGTTCTTCTTCTTTCTGAACTTCTTACTCTTGTACTTTTCTTTCTTCTTGAGCAAAGGACAGTCCATCTTCATATGTCCTGGTTTATCACAATTGAAACATTTAAATTTATCTTTCTTAAGAAATTTTCTGAACTTCTTTGAAAGCATTGCCATCTCCTCTTCGTCATCATTGTCCGTGTCGGAAGATGCATGGAAGGCGAGTTCTTTCTTCTTTGAACGGTGTTGTCGTTCTTGGTCCTTCTTCCTTTCTTCTAACTGCACTTCGTATGCCATTAGATTACCGATTAGGTTTTCTAATGTCATAGTTGAGAGATCATTCGCCTCTTCAATGGCGGTTGTCTTCTTCTCCCATTCTGGTGTGAGTGCACGAAGGATCTTTCGAACTCTTTCGACTTGGGTGTAGTCCTTTCCAAGGGATGCAAGAGTATTTGTGATGTCGGTGAATCTTGTAACCATTTTGGATATGGTTTCATTCTCCTCCATTTTGAATAACTCAAACCTGTGGACAAGAACAGATATTTTAGATTCCTTAACTTTATTAGTGCCTTCGTGTGTTACCTGAAGAGTATGCCATATTTGATGTGCAGAAGTTGCTGTTGACACTCGGTTGAACTCTTCTTTGGTAAGGGCACAGAATAGAGCATTCATTGCTTTGGCGTCAAGGTTGGCGTTCTTCTTTTGATCTTCACTCCAAGCGTTGTAGTTGGTTGTGGGCTTGGTGTATGATGCTTCTACGATGTTCCAAAGGTTGTAGTTGAGTGACTGCAAGTATATCTTCATTCTACACTTCCAATAGTTGTAGTTGGTTCCGTCAAATAACGGTGGACGCTGTGTAGAAAGTCCTTCCTTGTATTGGGATGATGAAAACTCCGTTGCCATCCTTATTGTTGACTTGTACCCGAGCTTGTACGCTGGTTCAGGGTATGCAGGGCTCTGATACCAAATGTTAGATCAGAGCGTGTACGCCGGTTGTTGCCTTGAACCTTGATGTTGGTGCCGGGCTCTGATACCAATTGTTGGAATTGGTATGGTTGTTGCCTGTTGATGAACTTGGCTCTCCCTTGCTCTGATACCAAATGTAGGATCGTTGAGATAAGGACTAATTGCGGAATTATCTCTTGTAGGCAACTATAGATCTGAAATAACTCAAGTCAACATAAACACTAAACAAGAAGGATTAATTGTTAAGCAAATAAGTAAACTTGCAAGTAAAGAAAATAAATCTCAGAAAATGCAAACGCAAACAAAGAGATTTATCCTGGTTCGGTCCTTGTGACCTACATCCAGTCCCCAAGCCACCCGCTTGAGATTTTCCTTTATCCTTGATCTTGCCACCCAAAATCAATACAACATGTACACCACTTGTCGAATCCCCTTCTCCAAATGTGTACACCTTCTCTTCCACCAAGAGAACACCTTTTACCTTTGTACAACTACTTCTTCAACCAAGAAGCCTCCCGTGTACTATGGTCACCTTGTACAACTTGCCTCTTCAACCAAGAAGCCTCCCGTGTACAAATGAACACTTTGAGAATTTACAACTCTTTTCCTATAGCCTTGGTACAGATGTGTATGTGGACAAGGTACAGTATAGGAAAGATGAACTTCAGAGAACTTCACTAATGGAATTGTCCTTTGGTGAAGAACAGAAGTTAGGAAATCAGTTTTCAGGTTTTCTGGAATTTGGCTTTGGAAAACTGAATGAAAATCTTGTTATTTGGCCTTTGGAATAACTTCCCTATTTATAGCTGAAGACTAGGGTTAGTTAGGGTAGTTATAGGACCAATTCAGATAACCTAGACGTTGGAAAACGTTGCCAAAAGAATCAGATAACAGAAACTGTCCAACAGTCAGAAACTGCTTATAGTCGACTAGGGTTCTGAGTTAGTCGACTAGACTAGGCAAAATTTTCACTATTAGTCGACTAGGTTTAGCAAGTAGTCGACTAGGTATATGTCTGTTGGCAGAACAGGTTTCTGGATAACTACTTCAAGTCGACTGCAACTGCTTTATAGTCGACTGAGTCAAGGGATTAGTCGACTAGGTGTTTTCTATAAGTCGACTAGAAAATAGATTAGTCGACTTGGTTACTGTTTGGTCGACTAATTTGACAAACAGAGAGTTGGTCTGTTTCAGGACACAAAACTTAGTCGACTTGAACGTTGGGTAAGTCGACTAGACAACTGATTAGTCGACTTGATATTGGGATAAGTCGACTAACAGGACTATGTGTTGTAAGTTTGTATCAAGGCTTTTACATGCTATATCTTCTTTACAAACCACAACATCTCAACCCTCTTTGGCACAACTTGATCATGTCGGACTCTTGATTCGTCATGTGTAGAGCTCCAAATGAATTTGATCGTCACGAACGTCTTCATCGAAATAGGTTCCAACAATGATTGTCCCATTCTTGTTCAAAGTACTGGGATTGGGGCATATATTGATTCGGATAAGACCAATCTGACATACTTGGTTGGTTAGAGTTATGTAATGTCGGGTTGGTAATATCCGAACTGAAAGAGTTTGGGGTGAAATATGGATTTGAGTTATAATCAGAATAATTGTAATTATAATCCATTTTCATAAGAACAAACAAAAACAAACAAATAAACAAACAAGAAAATAAAGAAAAATCTAGCCTATGTTAGGGTAGAGCTTAGACCTAGACGACTCCTAACTGTTGATTATCCATAGGAGGTATATTGCAGAACCTGACCACAAGTTAGTCGGCCAGGTAGGGGAAAGACTGGTGGTAGGTATCCGAACCTAAATAACGGGCCTAATTATGCCAAACCACCAGCCTTCGTGGTTTCGCTCCTTAATCCCCAACCTTAGATACCGATTTGGCAAGAGTCAACTTCTAACAATTTCCCCCTTAGGTCAATCCCTATTTGAGTCCGAGATGTCCCTAAGGCCAACGTCTACTTAATTTTAAGTTAGGATGGGTTAGTGAGTGAGGAGATTATTTTTGAGCTAAGGGTAATGACTTCCCCACCTTATCTTATTTAAGGATATGCCCTTAGTCTTTTTAGTGCAGTGTACAAGTATAAAGTAAGAGATAAGATAACATTCAAGCAATATGAATCACTCAAAATATGTTTCCTAAACTATATGCAATACACACATACATTTGCTCCAGCACTCTTCAACAGTAATATAAAGAAACAAAATAGATAGATGCCCTAAGATGCAAGAGTCTAAACGTTTTTTAGCATTTAGAAAGCAACAAGTTACTGCTGATTAGAGATATGTACAGAGTGAGTTAAACAGATAAACTAATAAGTGTAGAGAGCTAATCTCTGAAAAGCAACCTGCAAGATAATACAGTTAGTAGTTCATCACAGTTGTGGGCTCTGATGCTCACAGAGCATCAGAGTAGCAATATGTCTACTACAGTTTCTAGTTTTCTGTAATTAGCCCCTGTACATCAAAACAAAGAAGAAAAAGGGATTAATTTTTTAAAGTAAATTAAAAAGAAAAAAACTTACCGTCCCTCCCCCGCAACGGCGCCAAAATTATGATCGAGCCAAACCTACACAAAAAGAATATAGAAATTTAGAGCAGTGCTAGGTTCTCAATTCTACCGTGTAGCCTAGGGCTAACGGGTCGTGATCCACAGGGGGGACAGCGATGGAAGCGTTATGTAAGTTTCTTCTTTTAATTTACAAAACCTAATTAATACTTATCTTCTCAGTTTATAAAAAAATAAAAATATTAAGTTAAGTTAAGAGAAGATAGTAGAAAAAGAGATGGTGGTGTTGTTTTATTTTAATTATAAAAGAAAAAGAAACAAAAAGAGATAAAGAAAAGTGTTGATGCAAAAATCAAAAATAAAAGAAATAAAAGAAGAATATTTACCTCTACTATTGAACCATAATGAAATTTACCTTAGCATGGAGTAAAGCAAAGTAACAAAAAAGAATAAAGGAAAGCAAGGCTTCAGCGAGATCGAGCACAATGAAGAAAAGTGAAAAAACTCCATTGATTGTCACCTTCAATATAAGCTTCTTGAAGAAAAGATTAGAATAGTGTCACTCTATAATAACTCTTCCTCTCTTTAATCGTGTAACTCTCTATAACTTAAGCTAAAAAGAAAAATAAAAGAAAAATAAAAATTACATTGAAGAAGAAAAGAAAAATCTAAAGTAAAGCTCTCTCTAAAGTGGTGCCCCTTTTGCCTTTGAGATATGAGGGTATTTATAGGTGAAAACCAGAGAGATAGAAAGCGTATAAAGATAGGAAGATTTGGATATTTCTGAATTTTAATTCTCCCCTTATCTCCAAACTAGATTTGATTTATCCAGAAATTCAATTCTGATCTGCAGGTTGTTGGCGTGTTGATTACTGAATATCACTTATCAAATGATATAATTGGAACATGTGATCAACAGAAGCATTGTAGCCCTTTAAGTCTTCTTTCTGTAATATCTTGAATCATTAGATTTGAGTTTCAGTAACGAAAGTTATGATTAAAATGCTAAACTATATCCAGCCTGAATCTGAATCTAAATTGCTTCATCTCATCCGTTGATCTTCTCTCTATCCATTTATCCTCTTGAATTTTTAATTTGTCTTCTAAAATTGATAATATATTCACTTATCTTTAGTGAAACAGATAAGGCTTTCAAATATCCATTTTTCTCTTGAAATTAGATAATATTATCTTATATGATATATCTAGTTTTCAGATAAGATAGCTTCTAGAACCTTTGGATTTGAATCGATCCCCTTTCTTTTTAACTTTTGAATTTAATTGGATAAATTTCATGATTATCTTCTCCCTATCATACCTTGTATGAATTAGGATATTAAGACAAGTTATTTGTAATATTCATTACAGAATATATGTAGGAATGTAATAATATTTATGCAATATATGTGTCCAAACAGAAACCACAGATAAATATTCTTTCCTAAGTGTATGGTTTAGCGCATCTAAGGCTTGTGCATTAGCCTCAATGTACTTGTCATTATCAAAATAGATTTTCTTGGTAGTGGCAAGATAGACATGCAAACTTAGGGCTTTTAAATAAGCACTCATCCTAAATTTTCACATCTCGACATTGAAAACATCAAACATAGGAGGGGTAAGGTAATCCATGAGTGTATAGACTATATGTGTGCAAATACAATACTAGATTAGCAATTCAAGATTCACTCCTAGGTGGTTAAACCTAATATCAGGAGCGTAGGCTCTGATATCAATTGAAATACACCTAGAGGGGGTGAATAGGTGTACTAGCTAATCTAATGACAAATGATGCGGAATTAAAAACTCAAATGCAACATACTATGTGTAACCAAAGAGTTTAGCCGAATTCCCCGTGAAGGGCTCTGGACTGTCTCCTCAAGGTTCCTCTAAATTAAGAGTTGAGGTGCTATATGATGCTTTCTTGGTTCAATACAAGTATGGGCACACAAGCAATACCAAGCATGTATGAGATATGAACAATATAGAGCAATGCAAGATATAAGAGAGATAGAGTTTAGAGATAGTGGATCAATCACAAACAACAAGATATGTTTCGAGGTTCGAGTCACTGCTCTACATCCCCACCTTCACACAAAAGGATTTTCACTATGTTCACACAGGATCTCCAACAAAGAGAACCTCCACCGAGAAATTTTCAATTACATATTTGGAGTAGACAACTTCTCTTTACAACACAACCACCTCTACACAAGAAGGACAAGGCATAAAGCCAAATAACAATCACCTCTACACAAGAGGGATACGCACGAAGCCAAACCACAATCACCTCTACACAAGAGAGATAAGGCACAAAGCCAAAACTACAATCTCAATTACCTCTACAGAAGAGGGATGAACACAAACACAAAGTAAAGAAGATATTACAATATTGGTGATCACAATAGACCACAAATAACATTTGGTGATCACAATACACCACAAATAATATTCCTCACAAAAACAAGATCCTATAGATAAGATTAGATATGATAGCTCAACTGTGAGAAAACAAGGTGTTTGAAAATCAAAATAACAAAGAAAATACTTGGGAAAAATACTAGATAGAAATAAAGATCAAAACCAATTTTTCAAAGACTCTATTTTTCTTTGATTTTTTCAACCCTTGAAAAAAAAAAGATAAAACTTTTGGACACAAAAAACTCTTTTTAAACTTGCTGCTAAACACTTGAAAAGATGAAAAAATAGCTCGTGAGAAATCTTATTGAAAACAGCCTAAGAGAAGCTCTATATATAGCCTCTCAAAAAAACTAGCCATTGGCAGTCATAAAATGTCATTTTTGACCTTCCGGTCGATCGGCCGGTCAACCGTCCAACGGTTAAATTTCTGACCATTGGAGCTCCGGTCGACCGCTCGGTCGACCGGGCCAAGCCTGTCGGTCGAACGCCCGGTCGACCGGTACTACCCGAGAGTTGGGTAATTACAGTCGGTCGACCGCCCGGTCGACCGGCTTTCTAAGTTGGCTCTTGTGTACATCCTCGTGCACATCGGTCGACCAGTCCGGTCGACCGCCAGCAGGTTATGGCAGATATTAAGGGACTAGAAACTTAGACATTTTAACTCCAATAAAATCTCATAAATTCTCATAAATTTCACAAAAATAGGTTCTTATATATAATTGAATAATAAACATGTGTGACTAAAAATCAACACATACTGTAAACCATTTGAACTATTTTTGTGATATAAAATATTTGGTCTTAAACAAAAATCGTATTTTTCAAAACTTGGATTTTGAAAAGAAAAACCGTTTTCTCCAAAACTTATATAACTACAAAAACATTATATTAAAACAAATTTGAAGCATATTGTATATGAATGGAATTCAATACATATGTAAAATATATATCTATGTTTTTGACGTGAAATCCAAAAATAGGTTTTTTTTTAATTACAAAACTCTAAACATATGAATAGGATCATCAAAATACGTTTTCTAAATATATGAAGCATATATGTATATAGATGAAATCTAATATATATTAAACCATTTAAACTTATTTTGATTCTATCTACACATGAAAATCATATATATGTATATTCGAAATCTAAAACCGATTAAATCGAAAACCAAACATATTGAACTTGTGTGTATATGTGTGAACTTGAGCATATCAACACTAGTCTATCTTTACACAAGATCTAAACAAAACACAAACCGACGTCTTCTTGTAGAACTCCTTCTCCAAGCCGACTCAATCTGAACACGATCCAAAGGGCTTGACTCCATATG
Organism: Agave tequilana; assembly: GCA_038442645.1. Taxonomy (NCBI): domain Eukaryota; kingdom Viridiplantae; phylum Streptophyta; class Magnoliopsida; order Asparagales; family Asparagaceae; genus Agave; species Agave tequilana. Next base: position 23,537 of record JAVJIF010015849.1, read on the forward strand.
AGTGCTAGATGCGACCTTGACGCGCAAGCTCTTGAATCTATATGAGTTAGCTCTAAAACTCCTTTGTTGAAGCTAAACACCTACTAATATCTTGATTTATAACTGAAACTATGAAAACACAAGATTATTTGTAAACTAACCTTCATAAGTTAGTCATCATCAAAACTAAGGTGAAAGGCCTCTGGGCTAACAGATAGGCTGCAGGATGAGATCTCGGGCCACCGAAGGAGGAGTGCATCTGTGAGGGGAATCTGCCGGAGGTGGAGCAGGCCGAGAGAAAGGGGATGCCATGGCGCAAGGGTCTCTGGCTTGGAGAGTCTTGATAATGCTGTGGGTTTGACGGTGGAACCCAGGGGAGTGCTGCTTGGGACCAGGCTCCGGCAATGGTGCAACAAGGAGCAGCAAAGGGGTTGCGGTGCTGTGTGCGCTAGTTGCTCGGGAAAGGCCTACAGGTGGAAGCCCGGCCATAGCGTGGATGGAATCTTGGTGGCGACGGCTAGGTAAGGAAAAAGAGAAGATTATGATGAAGATGAATTATGGTTAATTAGGGTTACGTTAGGATTAAGAAGAGAGATTATATAGATAGGATTTGGTAATGGGTTTCGGGTTTTTGATATTGGGTCTAGGCTATTGGGTTGATAAAAAGACTAAGAAAAATGTGTTATGAGTTAGAAATAAGGGTTTAGGAATAGGAAGGAAAAAATAATAATAGTAATAAAATAACAATAACATTAATGATATTAATAATATTAGTAATAAAAACAGCAAAATTAACCATAATAATAATAATATCATCAACAACAACAATATTTATAATAATAACAATAACACTAATAATACTAATAAACAATAACCATAATAATAACAAAAACAATATTAATAATATTAATATTAATAAGTCTAATAATATTAATAAGAAATATTAATAATCATAATGAATAATAATAGTAACAACCACTACTAATAATTGCAATTAATAATAAGAATAATAATAGAAATAAAATAATAAGTAACTAAAAATATTGATAATTAGTAATGGTAATAATATATAAAACTAAAATACCATTTACTATTTTAAAAATAATTTGCATATTTAATAATAATAATCACAAGAAAAAAAATATAAATTAAGTTGATTAAAAATAATCAGTAAATCAAAAAAATACTTTAGGAAAATAAAAATATAGTATTACTAAATTGGGATATTCCATTCTACCCACCTTATAAAAATTTCGTCCCTGAAATTTCAATAGGGCAGGGAATAGTAAAAAGAATCAAAATCAAGTGAGAAGACAAACAAACTTTCACATCGCTTCTTGACGCATCATAGATCCACCACGCTTCTGCTGTGCTACTCTGATTTCTACTATCGACTTCAGCATGGAGCGACCAGACTCAAGCGATAGAATCAAGGAAATAAAATCGAGAGGGAGAATAAAATTCAAGAAGGAATCCCGATCACTCTAAAAGGAGGATTGGAATCATGGATATCAAAAGATCAAAGAGATGGTTATCCAAAGGGAGGATGGTCAATTCTCAAGTGGATTCAATATCATTGTATGGATAATATATGTACATTGCAGTGTATCTAAAGCTTGTTTCAAGTTGCCAGTATGAACTAGGTCCTTTTTGAGTAAAACCTGGCTCTGATACCAAGAAAACCCTGTCACGCCCCGCTTCCCAAAATACGTGGGAACGGAGTCGCGACGAGAGTCAGCGACGTATATACACGAGAAAAATACCTCATGTATACACGCTAAGCCTAAAGTAACCTGAACAAGCTATAAATCTAAGCCATAATAAATCAGTATCACTGCAATATGACATATAAATATCTAACACAATAATAATAGATAAATGAAGGAAGAAATGGCAACTGGATACGATACTAGAATCAAGAAATAACCTGAATAAAATAGCAGAAATACCTATAATCAAAAGAGAAAGAAACTCCAACTCCTTGTGAAGCGTACGATCACACGAACACCTGAACAATATAAGAAGGTGTCCAAAATCCTGGACGCGTGAATCCAGGGTCGTCAGAAGTAACCTAATGAGTGTGTGTGTGTGTGTGTGTAAATAGAAAGGTGCTCGTGTATAATAACAATGTAAGCAATAACAACAGGATAACTGAAATAAAAGATAACAGAAAAAAATCAGTATCAAGAACAAATCTATGAATGATATATAACTGACATCATGATAAAAGAAAACAACTAATGTCAAGATGTGTAACCTAGCATATGTCACTAGTCTGGTATACAATCTGGTCATGTGTACGACCATATGTCTATCATAGTTATATATATGTACAGTCGGTGATTACGGTCAGTTACTATACATTATAACAGTTTATCATTATTAATTATGTCAGCGAACACTAACTGCCACCTATAATAGACGCATCCTATACTACGCCTATCACACGTGTCAGTCGAAGTCCTAAATTATTGAAATTGATTGGTTGGAGACGTTGTTCATGCTTAGGTAGTCTCGTACATACTCAGGACCATGGCCTCAATTTCTTGGTGCTGAACCATGCCGTACCGCTAGGTACTCGGCAACAGTAACAGTAATCTCACTGTGAAAACAGTGGAACAATAACAGTACATATGGGATGTCAGTCATCCCCCAGGAGCCCAGCAATGGAACCCTCAGTCGGTTGCGCAACCTGTATCCTAGGTCCACCAAAATACAAACGCTGCCTCCCCCATCAATTTCTCCAATCCCAGTATAAGTTGTCAATTTACATTATTATTTAATTTAGTTAGACAAACATTATCCATGTTACTTATAATGCAGGGACGATGCGGTGACAGTAACAGTGCAGTATAACAGTCAACAGTAACTGTATACATGGTGAACAATATCAGTAACAGTGAACGGTAACAGTAACCGTGTATACGATGAACAATAGGATTATACAGGGTGTTACGGTCAAATGATCTTTTCTCAGTAACTTTCAGCAACATGAATTAATACTAGTAACATGGCAGGTACTAACTCTGAAATCTACAGTCTCATCCCGAATATATAAAGATCTCATCTGTCTGTACTAAAATAAATCAGTAACTGATCCGACCAACTCATAGTCACAATAACAACCACTCTGAAAATCAAACATTAAATCCAAAAAATATCTGATACAGTAAACCACAAGTCCATTAAACACTTAATGAACCTTTTCATCATATCAATCTACTATGATCCTCTAAGTCACCAAATGACTGAGATCCAACAATAACCGTTATCAAACTCTGAAGATATTGAAATCACCTAGAGGGGGGTGAATAGGTGACTAGCTAATCTAATGGTGAATTAATGCAGAATTAAAACTATTTATCCAAATTAAAAACTATTAAGCTAAACACACAAGATATAACCTAAGAGTATAGCCAAATTTTCGGTGAAGGGCTTTGAACTATCTCCTCAAGATTCCTCTAGATAAGAGTTGAGGTGCCGCTATGACTCTCTTGGTTGAATACAAGTGTGAGCAAATAATCCCCAAGCATATATCAAAATAAGCACAAGTATATCAAGCAAGTAAAGATGAAATCAATATAAGCAAGGCAAGATATAAACACAAGTGAGAGATAGAGAGAGCAATCGCAAACACGGAAAATTGTTTCGAGGTTCGAGCACCCTTGCTCTACGTCTCCGCATTCAACACTATGAAGGATTTCCACTATAAATCGATTCCAACGGACACTCGGTGCCGCAACACCTACAACGAGTTCACACTAGAACTCCTTGGACTCACTAGTCCCTCTCTTGTTCCCACAAGAACTACAACCGCAAGCACACTAACTTGCCGAGGTCGCACCTCTACACTGAGCTCTCACTCGAACTCGAAATAACGCGAACTCGCAAGTCCACCTCCTCAAATACAAAGTCGAACACTTTGGTGATCACAACACTTGGATCACCAAAAACAACTCTCACAACAACTTTCCTATAGAATAGATATGGCAATGGAAAGCTCAAGTATGTGTGAGAAAAATTAGGATTGATTTGGGGGTGAAAAACTTAAAGAATCACTTTGAAAACCTCTTGATAAACTCTCCTTTTGATTTGAAAATATTGGCTTTTAAACAAGTGCAGAAAACCTCTGAAATAGATGGGAAAAACTAGCTTGAAAACTCTCCTAAAATCTTGTAGAAAATAGTCCAAGAGAAGCCTCCTTTATAGGGCTTCAAAAATGTGGTTGTTGGAGGCCAACTCAGTAGCCTGGTCTGCTGTCGGTCGACCGCCTGGTCGACCAACCAACGGTCAGATTTCTGACTATTGTGCCAATGGTCGACCGCCCGGTCGACCGTGGCCTGGATACAGAGAGCAGTAGCTCTCTGCCGGTCGACCGCCCGGTCGAACAGGGCCATTTCCAGAGAGCAGAGCTCTCTGTCGGTCGACCGGCCCTCCAGCCAAACAGGCCATGTACGCTTGTGCACGTCAGTCGACCGCCCCGGTCGACCGTGCGTCGACCAGCAGAAGGCCAGAAACAGGTTTTTAGGGATTTAAAACTCAATCTTTTTCTTTCAATAAAATCCCATAAATTCTCTAAAAATCTACAAAAATAAGTTCAGTAATATACTTTGAAATACAAACATGTTAGAGTAAAAATCAAAACATGTTACTAACATTTTGAACTATTTTTATAAAATGAAATTTTTGCCTTAAACAAAAATCTGTATTTTCTAAAATCGATTTTTTCAAAACTTCTCCAAATACAAAAACAAGATATTCTAAACACTTTTAAAGCTTAGTGTGCATAAATATGATCCACTACACATATATGAAGCAATATCAATGTTTTTTACAATAAGCTTTAAAATAAGTTTTGATAAAACACATGTATATTTTGAATCTTAAAAAACAAATCGGTATTTTTCAAAACGAAAACTCTATTATGAAAACACATATAAATCTTATGTGTGAGAGTATATGAACTTGAGCAATCCACCAACTAATCTGTCCTTTACATTTTATCTAATAAACAAAATCTTGACACTTACAAACATGACACAAGTCTTCTTGGAAATCTTCTCTTGAAGGTCTTCTTCTCCATCTTGATTTGGTCCAAACTTTGATCCAATGAGCTAGACTCCTTTTGAGTACTTGATGCAATCTTAATGTGCGAGTTCTTGAATCAACCCGTGCTAGCTCCAAAACTTAACTTTAAATCCTTTATTGAAGCTAAACACCAACTAAGATCTTGATTAAATATCTGATACTAATTAAACACATGATCATTAGTACTATAACTACATGAGTTAATCATCATCAAAACTAGAGTGATGGGCTTTTGGGCCAACAATCTCCCCCTTTTTAATGATGACAAAACTCATGGAGTTATATATGCAAGGATTAAAGTTAAGCTTCATTGAAGCTCCCCCTTAACTCATGCATAACAATAAGCAAATAGATATTCAATAAAGTGCATAAAATTAAACAAATATATATGCATAAACAAGATGAGAGAAACATGCATAAACCAAAAATTCTTTTCCCTAAAACCTTCTCCCCCTTTTTGTTTAAACTTTCAAAATCATTATGCATAAAACTCAATATATGCAAAAATTCAAATATGCATATATAAACTCTATAAACTCAAAATCATTTCCCCCTTTTTGTCAATCATCAACAAAGGGGTGAAAAATAAATCAATAATAAGGATATATATGCGATATACATTCATAAAGAGGAAGACGTAAAGTTAGCTTCCCTGCATACATGTATTACATGAAGAAGGGATGACAAAACCCTAACTCACATAAAACATAATATACAATGCATAAGTGGAGATGTTAAGCTCCCCTTATACACGTGTATCACATAAAGAAGAGATGTCAAGCTCCTCAATATAAGATACACTCAACATGAATCTATATATAGAAGAGATGTTAAGCTCCCCTTGCATATAGGCAATACATATCAAAATATTTTTAAATCACTTTAAAACAAATTTTGATAATTACTCAAAGTAATGAAACAAATTTTGAGATACCATTTGTAAATAAACAAAATTTAAGATATCACAAGATTTTATTTGATATCATTTGAAATTGGAAATTTTTGATACCAATTGAAATTGAAACATTTGTAAATTTTAATACCAATGAAAGTAAAGTATTTTATATTTTGATACCAATTGAAATACATGGTAAATTTTGATACCAAAAAGGTAAAAACATTTATGATACCAATTGAAATTTAAACCCAATTGAAAATTGAAACATATTGATACCAATTAAAGTATATTGTAAATTTTGATATCAATAAAATACAAATTGAAAATAATGCATAAGCTCATTAAAATACCAATTGAGATACCAATTGAAATCAAGATTTAAATTAAACTTAGCATAAACATAATTTGTGCTTTAAACATGTAAATATATTGTAAATCAAGCACAATCAAATCAAATATATGTATGAAAATGAAAATACCAATAGAAATTGATATTCTTTGTAATATGAAGCATAAATATATAGAAAACAAAATATGAGTATAAAAAAATATAAATTGTGATACCAATTGAAAATATGATGAGAATCAAGTGTATAACTCATAATTGTCCACCCTTTTCATGCACATGATAAAAAGATTTTCAATAAGGCTCACAAGGCATGATCGCCCATCCATCCACCCTTGTATGGTAGAAGTTTTCAAAATATGATTTGAAAATAGTTGTAGATTGAAAACAATACCAAGTGAAGAATGCATAACTAGTTTAAAGTAATTTTTGAAAAACTAGTTAAAGATCCTTCAAAACATGAAACCGAATCAAATATCCCATGAATCATTGCTAAGAACATGAAAATTTTCACTCAAGATCTATAAAGCTCAAATATGTGCTCATGAAATAAAATAATGAGTAAACAAATAATGATGTGAGTGTACAAAGGTTATGTGATTAGCATAATCATGAGAAGTAGTCAATGAGTCTCAAAATTGAACATGAATTCTTTTACCAAAAGTATGAAAATCATAAAAATTTATTTTTCATTTAAAACAAACTTCAAGGTATATGTATGATTTATCAAAACTAACAATATACATACATATCCCAAACATAAATGAGTACATAATGTAATTTGCATGAAGGCAAGTGATTCAAGGGTATACATGTATATTTATTAGTTTAGAAAAATAATTACATATACATGAAGTAAAACATGCACAAAAATAGACAAAACAAGCATAAATGAAGGTATCATCAAAACTAGGTTATATATGTACATGTAATGAGTACAAATGAGCAATAAGGCACAAACATCTAATAATCAAGTGTAGCTCACTACTAACGAAGGCTACATCTAAACAAGTATTTACCACATGAAGCACAATATCAAAAACATGCTAAAAACATATATATCAAAGCATGTAATAAAAAATAGGAGTTTAGAGATAGTTACCAAAGCCACAAGCACTATTCTCTAAGTCTCCAAAGCATGGTGGTCTTCCCACCAAAACTACCTTGATAGTGATGCATCAATTTGTAGTGTCCATCAAGCCCATGCATCTACCACCAAGGCACCAATCCTCTCACATCATGTGAGAGCCCACACCTACATCAAACACAAGAGGTGGGGATTTTGGTACCCATTTTCTTTTGGGTCCACGGGGGTTAACATTATTTGGAACCCAAACATTTTTATTAGTAAAAGTTATAGAATTTACCTTATCATAACAAAACTTTGCTAAGTGGCCCTTGCGGCCGCAATGTGTACATTTGTACACTCAAGAATACACATGAGTGTCAGTGTTGATCATGATGTGCAAAGTGTGCATATTTGTGTCGTGGGTGATGTGCATGAACATGTGAAGCTTGTTTCTTTTGAAACAAGATTTCCAATCTATTATGATTAAATGCATGATCGGGGAAAAACCGTGCACAAAAAGTGTATGTTTTGAAATCAAGATTTATAGTGTGTGTGCTTTGGCTTCCTCGATACTTCCGTTATAGCATAGAGGCTAAAACGAGTCGAATCTACAAGGACGGGAGGCAATAGAAGCTTACACGGTATGTTCACGTGTATGTTAACGATTCTTCAAAGTTTTAAAGAATGAAAAGAAAGGAAAACAAAGAATAAAAAGAGAGGTACGGTGAAATATGAAGAAGTGGGAAACATTAAAAAAAATGTATTTGTGTTTTTGTTGTATTTTTAAAAGAAAGAAACCCATGGCTACTAACTACTAATGACTCCACCAACATGCTAACCTCTTAGTGATAGTTGCCTCACATGTATCATTGGCCATCACTAGTCCTTGATTCAAGAGCAATTCAAAGCATGACCCATATGTAACTCATCACAACCCAACTCAACAAACAAGTGCAAGCTACACTTAAACCATCAAAACTAAAAGTAAGCATGGAGTAAAGTAATGTTAGCTTGTTAGTGGTTAGGAAGTTAGAGTTAGATCCATCATCATGAGCCATCAATGGCTCTTGCAAGAGCAAGGCCAAAACGAGGCTATTAGATTCATGTGGATTATCATAAAAGAAGTTAGCAAGTTAGTGGTTAGTAGTTAGTTGCCATGAGAGAAAAGTTAGCTACACATGTAAAAGAGATTGGAGAGAAGAAAACATAGAGAGGTAAAGAGAGCACCTTTCATAGATTGTCACCTTCTATTACAAGCACTCTTGCATTCCAAGCATGTATCACTCTCTCTCCCTATTACAAGATTTACAAAATGGAAAATACAATGGAGGAAGAAGAACTAACCTAAACTAAACTGCCCTAAATTACAACATGAAATGAAAACTACTCCTAAAACTCTGCATCTCTTTGCTCTGAAACCCCAGGGGGGTATTTATAACCACCAGGAAAGAGGGGGCCCGGGGACAGTGTACCCCTTGCTCCCTGATATACGTATCACAGTATCAGTACGCGATACGACGTACAAAATTGATTTGACCTCCATGGTAGTCCGGTTGAGCTGATTTCAGTTTCAAAATCATTTTCTAATATTTTAGATTTTTCTGGATTTTCTGAAATTTTTCTGGATTATTTTGGAAAATCTCCGTAGTCGGTATCGACCGATACCGATAACCGGCTCTACGATTTTTATTTCACAAACGGAGTTGTATTTTGAGAATCCGTTTTCACCATGTGCCTTAGAATCGTGTTATGTACGTTAGGGTATTTTTTGGGATTTTTCTGAATTTATCAACAATCCGGCCAAACCGGTATCGCCCGATACCGGCGACAGCTTCTAGGATTTTTAATTTGCAAGCTGGATTGTATTTCTTCAAACCGTCTTCATATTACATCTCAGGCTAATATTCTCTATTTTTGTAATTTTTGGGCACCGTTCGGAGCTAGTCGAATTTTGGGTCGCATTAAATAATATTATTTTAATTTCTAACTCTTTTCTTTTCTTTTCTTTCCCCTTCTTTTCCCCCAAGCCATCTTCACCGCCTTACCCATCTCCACCGCCTTCTCTCTCTCTCTCTTTCTCCCTATTTAAATCTCTCCCCTCCTCTCTCTACCACCCTATCTCTCTCTCACTCTCTCTCCTCTCTCTTCTCTTTTCTCTCTCTATCTCTCTCAAATCTCCCTCTCTCCCCTTACAGCCCCTCTCTCCACCTCTCTCCCTCTCTCTATAAAGACCGCACGGGGGAGGCCTGACCGTTGCCCCGGCCAGCCCAGGCCGCAAGCGCCGCCGGCCGCCGCAGGCGCCGCCGCCGGCCGCGCCCCAGCCCGGCCGGCGCCATCGCCGCCCCCCACCTTTTCTTCTTCTCTTCTTTCCTTTCCTTTTCTCTCTTTCTCTCTCTCTCTCCCCCCTCTCATCCTCTCGGCCTGACTTATGGCCGCGCCGCCGGCGGCCGGGACCGCCGCCGGCGGGCCCCTCCTCGCCGCCGGCCAACAGAGCTGGCCGGCCTGCGCGCGCGGCGGCAGCAGCTGCTGCTGCTGTTGTTTCCTTTGTGGGTTTGGGTAAAACCCAAACCCATTAACCCCTAGTGGGTTAAGTGGGAAACCTAATAAACCCCCCAAACCCGACCCGTTAACTAGGGGTGAGCATCGGTCGGTTCGGTTCGATTTTTGTTAATTTTTTCAAAACTGAACCGAACCGATTAGACTTAGTAACCGAACCGAACCGAACCGACTCAGTTCGGTTCGGTTTTTTGGTTTTTTTCGGTTAGGCTCATATATTTTCATCATTTCTTGCATTTTTTAATCACCATTATATTATCATCCTTTAAATATTCTAATCTCAAATATCCAATACCTAAATTAGAAACAAGAAAAAGACCATAACCTTAATGTGAATTGAAAATTTCATGTTCTAAAACTTTTACACTGTATTTGGGCTCTTATATCAAAACTCGCATAATTATTATTAACTTTTACTAACAAGATTATAAAAGAAAGAACTATATTAATATAAATATTATTCTCAATTATGATAGTGTACTTAACATGACTTTCATATATTCAATATAAAAATATGATATTGCTAGAACTAATGACATAAGGTTCCACCTGTTTTTTTATGAATTATATGATTCACTAAATTGAATTTGGGTGGGGTAATACATAGGGTGAGAAGTTCGGTTCGGTTCGGTCGGGTTCGGGTTTTGTAACCCAAACCAAAAACTAACCGAACTAGAGCGGTTCGGTTCGGTTCGGGTTCGGATTTCGATTTTTGGTCGGTTATTTCGGTTATAACCGAACTCTACTCACCCCTACCGTTAACCCTATAAACCCACTACCCATTTCACTTAAGTTAATTGGGTATGGGTTGTGGATCTAAACCCGACCCGTTATGAGCCAAACCCGCATCCAAAACCCAAAAAGGTAAATTTACATAAAACCCCCTTCTTCTTTTTCTTAATTACATTTAAAATCCTGTTATTACATATTTAACCCTTTTTGCTGATTTTTAGTGTTCGGGCGATATCGGGAGCATTCGGACTCCGATTTGGACGATTCTGGAACCGTTGCGATCGTAGGAAAGAGAGCTACCTCCCCATGACCAGTTTGTGAGTGTTTTCTTTTTATAAATTATATTTTCATCATGTTTAGTAAAAGTGATGCTTGCTTCATTATCGGTAAATCATTAAAATTATTGCTTATTATAAATGTCCTAATCTTTATAATTCTTATTTCCTACAAATGTCATTGTGGAGACATCCCTGTAATTACAACATAGAGATAGAAATTACCTGAGTTAGTATACCATGTATAGGCATATCTGGATGATTGGTTAGCTAACGAGATTAACTTGATAATTAAAATAGATCATTAGTTCAATACTTTGATGGTACCCACCGTAGTCATAAGATAGTGACCATTAGTGTAGTTGTATTTGGCACTCGAGTAGATGATATAGCCATAGAACACTGGACACGATAGTTTACACCCCTTGTATTGCATATTCATGTCTATTTGTTACATAGAGACTTGTTAGAAGCATATTCACCGTGACTTACATATCCTGTCACCCGGGACCCTGTTATCACATGTACAGGTATCACCGTTGCACAGATGCTATGACACGTCACACCGTATTCATGTGAACCACTTCACAAAACACCGTCATTTCACATACTGTGATCATCGTTAGATGAATTCTCGGCATATCACTGTTACACATGCATGTATGGTTTCTCTATTCTTGTCATATGAATCCCTGTTCCTATTACATGTATTCTTGTTCCATGCTATTCCTGTATGCCTGTTTTATGATTGCTTGATTCCCGTTACTGATATTGATATTCCCGTTACTGGATACATGAGATGTTGATATGCAATGTGTGGAATTCCACAGCTATTGTTTTCCCGTTTCCCGTTATCGTGTTTCGTGCTATCAACAGAGCTCATGTCATGTTATCGTGTTACCTGTACCATGTCCTGTACTTGTTCCTGATATACTGTATAGTGATAGATAAGAAAGAGAACTTGGGTATGGGGGAGACTTGACGGTTGACTAGATCTTGTCGGTGGATGTCTGGATCCATTGTTTGTCCCACTACAGGGGACGGGGTAGTGCTGGCTACCGTCTGTTACTCATGAGCTCCCGTTTTCCGTTATTGTTTTAGCTCATTGAGATTCCCATTACATGTTACAGCCCTAGCGGGCTGGTCCTGGTCTCAACAGCCAGGGGTCTGATAAGGCCGTTGTCCCGAGTATGCACAGGATACACCCACCCGATAAGAACTCCTTGACCATGGGTTTCCAATTAACATACTAAAACAGTATACACAATAGTGATGTCGGGAACACTTGTTATTGGTCACTCTCTCGTTTGGATAATGGTACCCGTAGGCCATATCCGGATGGGTTCGACTGGAGTGCGGGCTCCAGTATGAACTGCCAGTGGTATGGGACACTGAAGAGATTGATTAAAATACCAGGTGGTACTGATTGCTACTATTGTATAAATGACATGACTTGCCTGATACATGTATGCTATCTTTTACTGTTCCTGATGATTTATCCGCTATCATGTTACATGTCTACTTGTTACTTTACCTGTTACATGTTATACTTTCCATGGTGGCATACTAATCATGTATATGTATACTCTGCATTGCCTATATTCTGTTTTCTATATACCTTGCAGATATCACTACTGTCTATGCACCACATCGTATGATGGTTATATTGCATATGCCCATCTGCATGGTCACTACTATCACGTCACCACTAGCATGTTCATTTCTATCACGTCACCACTAGACAACAGTATTTATTATATAAACTGGACACGACTATAGACATGACCCGATGATGACCGGCTAGGTAGTGTTGGTAATAAAAGATGACATGTTTATCTATTTCTCCTATTATATCCTTATTATATGATATCACTAGTACAACATTATGTATTATATATATTATTATTGTGCTTGTATTACTATTGTATATATTACTGCCTCCTTCATTTTACCACTCACTAGGTCGCTTTCTGACGACCCTGGGTTTGCATGCCAGGTTGGAGATCCGAGTTATCGTATTGTCAGATAGTCCATTGGATTCACATAGGAGACTCATCATCGAGACCATTCATAGGTATCTTTGTGATTTATTTCCATTATCTTATTTATCCCTGTTTTCATATCTGTGTTTTCATATCTGATATGATAACTAACCTCTTTCTGCAGGTATTCTTGTACTTATTTCCTGCTGGATCACTTGTCTATATGGAGGCTATGTCCTGTACTGAGGCTTAACGTACGCGTGCTGGATCACTTGTCTATATAGAGGCTATGTCCTGTACTGAGGCTTAACGTACGCGTGAATGTGTTTTCACCTCACGTATGTACGTCGCCATAACGTCCCCGTACCTGCGGGATCGGGGCGTTACAGACAGGCCCTGGCCCAAAACGCAGCCGGGGCCACGGCCATACTGGGGCCGCGCGCGCGGCGCTTCGAGCCGCACACGGTCCCGTCTGTCCCCTGTCAGGCCCTGTGTCCGGTTTCTTCTTTGCAGCCCCTGATTTTCACAGAATCAGCTCTCTAAGTCAATGGCTATTTTTAATAGGCTTTTAATCACCAATTAAATGGTGATTTAGGGTCTTCTTCTTCATTACACACCATGGACCTAGAATCAAGCAAGTTAAGCTTTATTAGCAGAATTTAATATGAAATTAATGTGAAGATGTGATACAAATTATGCAAAATTAGAGACTAATCACACCCCCACACTTATCTTTTGCTCATCTCGAGCAAAAAAAAAACTAAGGAATTATTACACCACTTTCGCAGGTGACGCGATTGCAAACCTCTAAGTTCCCCTTAGAGGAGGAGTTTTGTCTCCTGAGGGTTTTCAGCGGATTACACCAACAAAATCCATAAAGAAAGAAATCAAATGTTAGTATTTTGAAAACGCATTTTTGAAATAGAGGAAAGTGTTAAAGTATTTTTGTGAAAATATAAGTGATCTAAGGTCATAGGTTAACCAGAAATTGTTCTTTCTTAAACTAAGTCAAAATGCAAAAAAAAAAATCTTGTTATAAATTAAATGTAAGAATTTAAAATTGAATTGACTCTTTGATCTTTCATAAAACTCTTAGAAAAATATGCACTTTGTGAACTGTGAAGATTTTGGGGATATTGACTCAAGCTTTCATGCCATTTATTTAATATATATTATTACTTTATTTATTATTTTCTTTTCTTCCCTTAGTTTTCTTAGGCTTTCTTATTTACCCGGGTAGTGAGCTTTTAGCCGGTGACTCCCAAACCAGATGGTCTTAGGGCACCAGATGAGAAAACATCCCTCGGACTTAAGGACTCGAGTAAACAAGGTCACAAAACTAAAGGGGGTTATTTTGTTTTTGTCCACCGTTTTAGGTATGAATAATCATACTTCCTGAGACATAATTACCCAACTTCAATAGGTGATTTTTATTTATCATAAATTTTTTTAATATATATTTTTATGGCATTTTTAGTCTTTGTTTCAATCCCAAAAATTATGTAAGTATGGAGTGCATAAATCTAAGGCAAAAAATTCAAGATCAAATTATCTTTTTGAAATCACCTAGAGGGGGGTGAATAGGTGATTTGGCTAATCTAATGAACTAAATACGGAAATTAAAACTTAATTGCTACAACACTTAATGCAACCAACGAGTGTAGTCGAATTCCCGGTGAATGGCTCTGGACTAACTCCTCTTGATTCCTTTGAATAAGAGTTGAAGCGCTATATGAAGCTCTCGTGGTTAAGCACAAGTGAGGCACACACAAACAAGCCAAGCATATAATGAATGAGCAATATGAAATGATGCAAAGCACAAAGTAAAGAGAGAGAGAGAGAGAGAGAGAGAGAGAGTTTAGAGTCAATGAATCAAACGCAAACACCGAGATTTGTTTCGAGGTTCGAGCACCCAGCTCTACGTCCCTGCCTTCACCCAGAAGGATTTTGAATCCACTAACTTGTCCACACAGGACTCCCACACAGGGAACCTCCACCGAGGATTTGGGCAACTACAACCGGGAGTACATAACTCCTCTCTCAATTACAAACGCCACCTCTACACTTAGAGACTAGGCACAAAGCCGCCACAATCTCCACCTCACAAATGAGGGATAAGCACAAAACCAAACAAGGATCACCTCACTCTGGAGGGATACAACCCAATTGCACAACCTCCTCTACACTTAAAGGGAAAGGCACAAAGCCAAGCAATGATAAGGGTTTACAACTTGGTGATCAAAGACCACAAACCAATTCCTTTCCCACAAACAATGATCCTATAGAGAGGATAGAATAATAAGCTCAAGTGTGAGAAAAACCAAAGGAATGGAAAATAAATACTCAAAGAAAATCCTTGGGAAAAATTAGAAATAATGATGAAGAAGATAAACTAAAATCACTTTTCCCAAAACTAACTTTTCTTTGATTTTTCAAACCCTAGAAAATACCAAATCAAATGTGAACTATAGAGCCCAAAAACTTCTTTTTTATTGCTGCAAAAATACTAATAAGATCAGAAAATAAGCTCTCCAAAAACTTGTTAAAAACTGTTAAGAGAAAACCCATTTTATAGCCATCTGGAAAAACTAGCCGTTGGCAGCAAATATGGTCAGAATTGACCTTCCGGTCGACCGGCCAACGATCAAAATTTGACCGTCGACCGCCCGGTCGACCGGGCCCTGAACCAGAGAGCAACGGCTCTCTGGCCGGTCGACCGCCCGGTCGACCGGAGCAACCCGAGAGTGGGTTGCTTTCAGTCGGTCGACCGCTCGGTCGACCGGCCAACTGACACGGCCAAGTGCACATTCTTGTGCACGTCCGGTCGACCGCTCCGGTCGACCGGCTCCTGGTCCGGTCGACCGGTCGGTCCACCGCCAGAGCCTAGCAGAAACTATTTAGGGACTGAAAAACTTGATTTTTTAATTTCTAAAAAATCTCATAAATTCTCTAAAAATCCACAAAAATAGTTTTAGCATAATACATTGATAAACAAACTTGTGTAAAAAATTTTAACACAAATTTCAAACTTTTTGAACCATTTTTGTTTTATATAAGTTTTGCCGAAAACCAAAACCTGTATTTTCCAAAACTTAGATTTTTCAAATGGAAAAACGTTTTGTCCAAAACTCATCCAAGATACAAAAATATGATATAGAAACAACTTTTAAGCATGTTGTATATGGATATAATACAATATACAAATAAGATTTACATATCATAGTTTTTGACAAGAATTCCAAAAACAAGTTTTGTTAAAACACAAAACTTAAATACATGAATAGGTTATCAAACTAAGTTTGTATAAATAGTTGAAGCATAGATATATATAGAACAAATCTAATATACATTAAACCATGTAAACTTGTTTTGAATCTATCTATTTATGAAACCAAGATCGGTTAAACCAAAAATCGAAAACCAATAAACATAAAACTAGAAACAAGTGTGTGTGTGTTGTGAACTTGAGCATATCACACTATTTAGTCTTTACAAATGGATCTAAAGACTAAACTAAACTATGTACCGAAGTCTTCTTGATGAACTCCGTCTTCAAGCCGACTCGATCCAAACGTGATTCACCGAGCTTGACTCCAACGAGTGCTAGATATGAACTATGACACTCGGGCTCTTGAATCATCATGTGAAAGCTCCAAAAGCACCTTTGTTGAAACTGTCACCTACTAATATCTTGGTTAAGTATCTGAAACTAAACATCACAAGATTATTAGTAAACAATAACTACATGAGTTGATCATCATCAAAACTAGAGTGATGGGCCTTTGGGCCAACAATCTCCCCCTTTTTGATGATGACAAAACTCATAGAGTTATATATGCATGAATTAAAGTAAAGCTTCAAAGAAGCTCCCCCTTAACTCATGCATAACAATAAACAATAAATATATGCAATGAATACCAAACATGAGAATTCATAAAATAATGAACATGCTCTTGATACCAAAAATTTTAAAATAAATTCCTTTTTCTTTTTTTTAACATAAACAAGTTCTTAACTAAATGCTCTTAATACCAATAAAACAAAACATACCAATAAAATAAAAACATGTTCTCTTGATATCAATAACAACGAAACATCAAAATATAAATATGCATATAAACTCAAATACTTCTCCTCCTTTGAATAAAGCAAGGAAAACATGCATATATACCAAATACTTCTCCAAATACTTCTCCCCCTTTTTGTCAATCATCAACAAAGGGGTAAAACATAATACAAAACAATAAAGGATATATACGATATAAATTCATGAAGAGGAAGACGCTAAGTTAACTTTCCTACATATATGCATTACATGAAGAAGGGATGACAAGCCCTAATTCACATAACGCATAATATGCAATGCATAAGAAGAGATGTGAAGCTCCCCCTACACACGTGTACCGCATAAAGAAGAGTTGTCAAGCTCCTCAATATAAGATACACTCAACATGAATCTATATGTAGAAGAGATGTTAAGCTCCCCTTGCATATAGACAATTCATATCAAAACATTTTTAAGAATCCAATTGTAACTAAACAATATAAATTTTGAATTCTAATTGTAATTGAAACATTTTACCAATTGAAATAACAATGAAATTTTGATACCAATGAAAGAAAATATTTTGATACTAATTTAAATTTACCAATTGAAATGAATAGATCAATAAATACCAATTGAAATATATGGATACCAATTGAAGATAATTTTTCATTAAGAGCATATGATACCAAATTAAAATCAATATTCATTTTTCAATCATTTTTCATCATAAAGTATGGGAGTGGAAATCAAAGGTAAATAAAATACCAATTGAAAGATGAAATACGAATTTTCTCCCCCTTTATGAAATACCAAATAAAACGATGCATAAGCTTGTATAAATACCAATTGAAAACTAATCAATTGAAATATGATATGCATTAAAAATCAAGCTTAGCATAACCCAAATTTGTGCTCAAAGATATAGATATATAGTAAGCACAAATAAAGCATCTATATATGTATGAAAAAGTAGATACAAATTGAAATGGATACTATATGAAGAGTAAGCATACATATATAAAACATATATATGAGTATACAAATAGAATGTCAATATTGATACCAATTGAAACGATCCAATGATACCAATTGAAAACATAATATGATCAAGTGTATAACTCATACTTCCTACCACCCATTTCATGCGCATGTTTAAAATGATTTCAATATTAAGCAAACAAGGCATGGTCACCCAACCAACCGCCCGTCAATGGGTAGGAGTTTTCAAAATAGGTTTGAAAATATAGTATGTTTGAAAAGCACTATCAAAGCGAAGAATACGACCTAGTTATATGAAAAACTTTATAAACTAGTACGAAATCCTTCAAGCAAGGAATAAAACAAAACTATATTCCATAAAACATGAAAATTATCAAAACTAGAATCCTTCAAGGTATATGTATGTCATATACAAACTAAAGTATACATACATATCCAAACATGAAAGAGTCCACAAAAGTATATGCATGAAGGCAAGTGGCTCTAGGATGTATATGTATAGCTAATAGTTTAGACAAGATAGACATATACATGAAGTTAAACACACAATCATAAAAACATGTCAAATAAATGGGAATACAAGTCAAATGTATGAATCATCAAAACTAGGCTATACTAGTATATCTAATGAGTACAAATGAGCGTTCAAGCACAAACATATAATGGTCTATTTGTGGCTCACTAGTTGTTCAAGTATATATATTCTAATTTTAATGAAAACTAACATTCAAACAAGTAATCAAAACATGAAGCATGGAAATCAAAACAAAACATGTATGATCATTATGTAAACGCACATGCATTAGATTCATGATATACATATTAGCTAAACAAATGTGAGAACACAAAATATGGGTCCATATTAAACATGGGTGTCTCAAATACTAATCATGTACATCACTAATCTAATAAACATGGCATATGGCATACTAATCATGAAACAACTAAACATGCTAAAATGAATGATATGAAAAGCATGTAAACAATAAATGAGGAGTAAGAGATTGTTACCAAAACCAATATGGCACATCTCCATATCTCCAATGTAAGGTGATCCTCTCCACCAAACTCCCCTTGAAAGTGATGCATCCAAAATGTTCTCTTTAAGCTCGGAACGCATCCACCTCAAGGCACCATAACTCTCATGTCATGTGAGAGCCCACACCTACATCAAATACAATAGGGGTGGTCTTTGGTACCCACACTCTTTTGGGTCCATGGGGGTTAGCACCTTTCCTAACCCAAACAAATTTAGTTGCTAAATTTACATCATGTATCTTATCATAGCAAAATTTAGCAAGGTGGCCCTTACGTCCACAATGTGTACAAGTGTACACATGAGCATACATCGTGTTATGGGTGTGTCCGTGAGGAGCATGTGTATGCCATGTATGGTGTGCATGCAAAGATGGAACTTGTTTCTTTCGAAATATAGATTCCAAGCGTGTATGGTTCATGGCACAATGGCTCAAAGTGGAGCCCAAACAATCCACATTCTTCTTTAACAAATTTATATCATTTTTAATATTAGAAGATAAAGTGAAGCATGCAATAGGTGTGCTAGGTGAAGTTACACTAGCATGGCAAATATGTGAATCTATATCATTTTTCAAAGATTCATTTTTCTTTAAGCAATCTTTCAATTCTTGTGAGATCAAATTTATTTTATTTTTTAAAGAACTATTTTTTTTAATACAAAGTCAAATTTTGAAGTTAAATCCTCATTTCTCTTCAAATATATTCACAACCATTTTTGCTTTTCAAAATTTTGTTTTCATTAAGTGCAAGATCAAGTTGGGATTTAAGCGAGTCACTTTCACTTGAAATCTCATCCCTTTCTTGCAAAACATTCTCAAGTCTAGAAGATAAATTTTTATTTTCTTCTTTAAAACAAGACTTTCCTTTTTCAAAAGTTTGTATTTTGAAATCAAATTTTCACAATTTTTAGCAAGTTCATCATTCATAGCTTGTGCCTCTAAACACTCATTGCAATAGGAACTAGAACTAGCATCTAGTTGAGTGTCCGAATGTACCTCAAGGGAGTCATTCCCTTGGACCATGAAGCAACGTTCATCGGACTCGTCTCTTCTAGACTTCCTCATCTTATCGATAATCTTTGGTAGCTCGGGAGAAGTCAAAATGCTCTATACTGCAAAAGCGGACTCATAGTGAGAAAATACATGTAAATAATCTTTATGAAGAGATGCTCTAAGTGCCTTTAGGGCTATTGCATTGGCCTCTATATGCTTGCTATAATTAGGGTAGGATTCCTTGGTAATGGCAAAGTAAACATGCAAGCCTAGGGCTTTTAAATAACAACTCATAAGAACCTTCCATATGTCAAGTCTAGAGATATCAAACTTGGGAGGAACATCCATGAGTGCAAACTAAATGTGTGCAAATGCAAATGAAGATTAGCAAAACCAAGATCACACTCCTAGGTGGTTAAACCTAATATCAGGAGCGTAGGCTCTGATACCAATGGAAATCACCTAGAGGGGGGTGAATAGGTGATTTGGCTAATCTAATGAACTAAATGCGGAAATTAAAACTTAATTGCTACAACACTTAATGCAACCAACGAGTGCAGCCTAATTCCCGGTGAAGGGCTCTGGACTAACTCCTCTTGATTCCTCTGAATAAGAGTTGAGGCGCTATATGAAGCTCTCGTGGTTAAGCACAAGTGAGGCACACACAAACAAGCCAAGCATATAATGAATGAGCAATATGAAATGATGCAAAGCACAAAGTAAAGAGAGAGAGTTTAGAGTCAATGGATCAAACGCAAACACCGAGATTTGTTTCGAGGTTCGAGCACCCAGCTCTACGTCCCCGCCTTCACCCTTCGAATCCACTAACTTGTCCACACAGGACTCCCACACAGGGAACCTCCACCGAGGATTTGGGACAACTACAACTGGGAGTACACAACTCCTCTCTCAATTACAAACACCACCTCTACACTTAGAGGCTAGGCACAAAGCCACCACAATCTCCACCTCACAAATGAGGGATAAGCACAAAGCCAAACAAGGATCACCTCACTCTTGAGGGATACAACCCAATTGCACAACCTCCTCTACACTTAGAGGGAAAGGCACAAAGCCAAGCAATGATAAGGGTTTACAACTTGGTGATCAAAAGACCACAAACCAATTCTTTTCCCACAAACAATGATCCTATAGAGAGGATAGAATAATAAGCTCAAGTGTGAGAAAAACCAAAGGAATGGAAATAAATACTCAAAGAAAATCCTTGGGAAAAACTAGAAATAATGATGAAGAAGATAAACTAAAATCACTTTTCCAAAAACCACTTTTCTTTGATTTTCCAAACCCTAGAAAAATACCAAATCAAATGTGAACTATATAGCCCAAAAACTTCTTTTTGATTGCTACAAAACACTAGTAAGATCAAAAATAAGCTCTCCAAAAACTTGTTAAAACTGTTAAGAGAAAACCTATTTTATAGCCATTTAGAAAAACTAGCCGTTGGCAACAATATGGTCAGAATTGACCTTCCGGTCGACCGGCCGGTCGACCGACCAACGGTCAAAATTTGACCGTTGTTGCTTTCGGTCGACCGCCCGGTCGACCGGGCCCTGAACCAGAGAGCAACGGCTCTCTGGCCGATCGACCGCCCGGTCGACCGGAGCAACCCTAGAGTGGGTTGCCTTCAGTCGGTCGACCGCTCGGTCGACCGACCAACTGACACGGCCAAGTGCACATTCTTGTGCACGTCCGGTCGACCGGCTCCTGGTCCGGTCGACCGGTCGGTTGACCGCCAGAGCCTGGCAGAAACTATTTAGGGACTGAAAAACTTAATTTTTTAATTTCTAAAAAATCCCATAAATTCTCTAAAAATCCACAAAATAGTTTTAGCATAATACATTAATAAACAAACTTGTGTAAAAAATTTCAACACAAATTTTAAACTTTTTGAACCATTTTTGTGTTATATAAGTTTTGTCGAAAACCAAAACCTGTATTTTTCAAAACTTGGATTTTTCAAATGGAAAAACGTTTTGTCCAAACTCATCCAAGATACAAAAACATGATATAGAAACAACTTTTAAGCATGTTGTATATGGATATAATCCAATATACAAATAAGATATACATATCATAGTTTTTGACAAGAATTCCAAAAACAAGTTTTGTTAAAACACAAAACTTAAATACATGAATAGGTTATCAAACTAAGTTTGTATAAATAGTTGAAGCATAGATGTATATAGAACAAATCTAATATACATTAAACCATGTAACTTGTTTTTAATCTATCTATTCATGAAAACCAAGATCGATTAAACCAAAAACCGAAAACCAATAAACATAAAACTAGAAACAAGTGTGTGTGTTGTCAACTTGAGCATATCACACTATCTAGTCTTTACAAATGGATCTAAACACTAAACTAAACTATGTACCGAAGTCTTCTTGACGAACTCCGTCTTCAAGCCGACTCGATCTAAACATGATCCACCGAGCTTGACTCCAACGAGTGCTAGATATGAACTATGACGCTCGGGCTCTTGAATCATCATGTGAAAGCTCCAAAAACACCTTTGTTGAAGCTGTCGCCTGCTAATATCTTGGTTAAGTATCTGAAACTAAACATCACAAGATTATTAGTAAACAATAACTACATGAGTTGATCATCATCAAAACTAGAGTGATGGGCCTTTGGGCCAACACTTTTCAATTTTTCTTTCTTATCCTAAAATTTAAACAAGATCTATTATTTTGACTCAATTTAAAAGTTCATAATTTGAGGTGTTCCTAATTCCTAAGATAATCTTAATTTTCTTTAAATAAATCAAAAACTATTTCTCTTGTTTCAAAAAGTTTTGTAAAAAGAGAAAAAAAAATTAAATTTTTTTAAAATTAAAAAGAAATATAAAAGAAAGAAATTTAAAACTACCTATGTTAGTAAACCCTCCCCCACACTTATCTCAGGCATTATTCTCAATGCATCGTGAATGTGTAAATACATGAAACAAATGGAGGGAAGGAAGATTACCTCAAGGGGTGGCTCCGGTGGTGGTCTGATTGGGCCAAGCGTTGCTACCCAATCAAAATAGTGTGGATCGTGCAGGAACCCACCAATGACCTCTTTAATATGACCCAATAAAATGTTGATTGAATGAATGATCTTATTTAAAAAATTATCCCCATCTAATTTCCAATTTTCAAAAATAATTATTGAGTCATTTTTGTCAACATTCTTGTCTAACAATGAAGTGTGATTTTTGAAAATGATGGATTTGGACTCAAAAGGATCAGGAATAAAAACCGATACCAACTCAGGAAGTTAACTCAGATCAAGTCGAGAGTCAACAATGAGAGTCGAAATTGGTTCAAAAATAGGGTCCAAACAAAAGAATTGATATTCACACACTTTCCCCATGAATGAAGTGTGATCATTAGAGATTGGTGATTCTATTTCACGGTGTACTGGTACAGGATTCAATGTTGACTCCGGAATAGAGAAAAAATCTGGTAAAGATACCGGAGTCATTATTGAATCAAAAAGTGAAATGGAATTACTAATATGAGGTTCAGGATCACATTCAAGATCAAGTTCAATTTTGAGAAAAGGATAACTTGAAAAAATGTCAAGGTGGTTCTCAAAATTTTGGGCAAGTTCAAATGGATGTAATGAAATTGAATCTTGATTTTCGGCCACGGAAGGAATGTGAATGGGTGAAATGATCGAGTCAAATTTAGGAAATATGGGAATCAAAACTGGCTCAAGAACGTCATTTATTACAGGTAACACTACAGGAGTCGATATTGATTCAAGGAATGAACTCGAATTGCTAATTTGAAGCTCAGATTCACATTCATCTTCAAGTTCAATTTCAGGAAATGGATAACTTGCCAAAGTATCAGGAGTTGGATATTGGTCAAGTTCAGGATGGTATGATGAAATTGAAGCTGGATTTCCAAAATGGCAAGATTCTTAAACATTTGATGGACATGGGAAGTCAATCGTATTTTGCATTATGCGCACAGTCTCTTGTACGAATTCTATAATTTTTTCCCACAATGATTTTTCTTTGATTGGTTCTGGAAAACAACTATATGAATTTTGAAAATTTTGTGGACATGATGAGGTCATATTGTTTTCAAATTGTTTTTGGGCCTCTATTGCTTCTTCTAAATTCCTTTGTAATGATAATTTTTCTTCAATAGGTGGCTCAGAAAAAGGAGGATATGAAGCAGAATTGGGGAATGAATGTTGTGAAAATTGTGGACAATGTGGTTGAAAATCTGACTCGGGGAGGTGAATCCCCATGGACTCTGTGAAGAGTAGAAATTATTTTGAAAATTATAGTCATATGGTTGAGGATATGGGTCATATTGATTCGGATAATCCCAACTCGACATAAATGGTTGGTTCATGTTGTACATAGCCGAGTCGGAGTTATCCGAATCAAATGAGGTCAGAGTAAAATATGAATTCATATTAGGATTGAAAGAATTGTTGTGGTTAAAATTCATATCACAATTTACAAAAAAGAAGAAAACAAACAAACAAACAAACAAATAAAGAAAAAGAAAACAAGCCTATGCTAGGGTTGACTTAGACCAAGATGACTCCTAACTGGTTAGACTATCCATGGGGGTATATTGTCGGAAGCTGACCACGAGTTAATCGGTCAGGTAGGGGCAAGACCGGTGGGAGGTATCCGTGCCGGAGCAACGGGCCTAATTATGCCAAACCACCGTTCTTCGAGGTTTCGCCTCTCAATCCCCAACCTTAGACACCGATTTAGCAAGAGTCAAATTCTAACAACTTCCCCCTTAGGTCAATCTCTTAAATGAGTTCGAGATGTCCCTAGGGGCCAACGTCTAGCAATTTTTATTAGGCTTGGGTTGTGTGAGTGGGAGGTGATTTTTGGGCTAAGGGAGGGTAATGACTTCCCCACCTTATGTTGTTTTGGGTTTTACCCTTAAATTTAATTTGTGCAAGTGCGCAATATAGATAAGAATAAACACAAAAAAGCGAGTAAATTACTGAAGTGTTTGTCCTAACTATATGCAATGCAATATGTACACCTTGAAATCACTTAGAGGGGGGGTGAATAGGTGATATGGCTAATCTAGAAACTAAATGCGGAAGCTAAAAACAATTTGCAACACACTTAATACAACCAACGAGTGTAGCCGAATTCCCCGTGAAGGGCTCTGGACTAACTCGTCTTGATTCCCCTAGATAAGGGTTGAGGTGCTATATGAAGCTCTCGTGGTTAAGTATAAGTGAGGCACACACAACAATCCAAGCATATAAGGATAAGCAATATGAATCAAATGCAAGGACAACACAAGCATACAAGATATGAATGAATGATGCTATGCATAACACAAATAAGAGAGAGTTAGAGTCAATGGATCAAACGCAAACACAAAGATATGTTTCGAGGTTCGAGCCCTTAGCTCTACGTCCTTGCCTTCACCGAGAAGGATTTCCAATCCACTAACTTGTTCACCGAGGACTCCCACCGAGGGAGCCTCCACCGAGGAGGATTTGTACAACCGGGAGTACCGAACTCCTCTCTCAAACACCACCTCACAACCGAGGGGTAGGCCTGTAGCCAAACAACCACAAACACCTCTACCGAAGAGGGTTACAAACACCAACTCCACATCTCACTAGAGGGAGCAAACCACAATCTCAACCTCTACCAAAGAGGGAGCAAACACCACTCCAATCAACCTCTACCAAAGAGGGATACACAAATACAAGGAGGGTTTACAACTTGGAGGCTTCAACAACCTCAAACAATTTCTTTTTTTCACAAAACAAAGATCCTAATAGAATAGGATAGAAGATAGCTCAAGTGTGGAAAAACTAGAGTTTGGAAAACAAAAAACTCAAAGAAAAATACTTGAAAAAACTCTTGTAAAAGATAGAAATGAAGAACCAAAACAAATCTCCCAATTTTCTATTTTCTTTGATTTTTCCAAAAACTCTAAAACAAAAAAGATTGATCTTTTGAAACTCTAAACACTTTTGAAAACTTGTTTTAAACACCAGAGAATATAGCAATTTTTCTTGTTAAAAACCTTGGCCAAAATCCCAAGCAAATGGGGTTTAAATAGGCCCCTCCAATAAACTAGCCGTTAGGCTGATTTTTCAGCCTGACAGGCTGGCGGTCGACCGGCCGGTCGACCGCCAACGGTCATAAATATGACCGTTGGAGGAACCCGGTGGTCGACCGCCCAAAAACAGAGAGCAAAGCTCTCTGGCCGGTCGACGGGTCGGTCGACCGAGCCCTGTGCCTGGCCAACGTGCACAGGTCTGTGCATGTCGGTCGACCAACCGGTCGACCGACTCTGGAACACGGTCGACCGTCCCGGTCGACCGCCAGAGCCTGGCAGTCAGCAATTTGGGTCAGAAAAACTTGTTAAAAATATTCCAATAAATCCTATAAATCTTCTAAAATTCCACAAAAATAGTTTTATCATTTTGTATTGATATACAAATATGTGATAAATATTTCAAGACAAATATCAAACATTTTGAACCATTTTTGTGTCTTGCAAATATTATCAAAAACTAAAAACTGTATTTTACCAAACTTGGATTTTTCTCAATAGGAAATCTGATTTGTCTTAAAACTCATGAATAGACATATCAAAATAAGTTTGTTTAAGATATGAAGCATGTATGTATATTGTGTTGGCCCAAAGGCCTATCACCCTAGTTTTGATGATGATCAACTCATGAAGTTATGATTACTAATGATCTTGTGTTTAATTAGTGACAGATTCATTATCAAGATCTTAGTAGGTGCATAGCTCAACAAAGGATAAAATGTCAAGATTTAGAGCTAGCACGGTGTGATCCAAGGAGCTTTTGGATCAAGCTTGGACCAAGTCAAGAAGATGAGAAGGCTTCAAGTGAAGACTTCAAGAAGATGAAGACTTGTGTCTAGGTATAAGATTTTGTTTTTGTTTTAGAGTAAAATGTAAAGATAAATAGTTGGTGGATTGCTCAAGTATATATCACACACACACTCTTGATTTAATTGTCTTTTCATAAAAGAATTTTCAGATTTAGAAAAGACTTTCATTTTAGAAAAATATAGTTTTGGTTTTTTTCAAAGTTATATGTTTCAACCAAACCTTATTTAGAGCTTAATGACAAAAACATAGATATTTCATCTTCCATACACACTATGCTTTAAAAGTATATCTTGTTTTTGTATTTGATGAAGATTTGGAAAAATATGTTTAGAAAACATGTTTTGGAAAATACAGTTTTTATCATGGGCCAAATATTTTCAAGTTACAAAAATAGTCCAATCTTTTATAACATGCCTTGATTTTGTGCAAGCATGTTTGATTATCAAAGTATATTGGTTAAACTATTTTTGTAGATTTTAAGGTATTTTATGGGATTTTATATGAGCCAAAAAGACAAACTTTTTAATCCCAGAAAAACTGTTTTCAGGCTTCAGCTAGTCGACTTGCCTACCCTTATAAGTCGACTAACCCTGAAGTCGGCCGATCGGGCCGGTCGACCGACGTGCACAAACGTGCACGCCTGTGTGTACTGGTGGAGGTCGGTCGACCGTGCCGGTCGACCGCTCCAGAGAGCAGTGCTCTCTGGAAAGTTCGGCCGACCGCACCGGTCGACCGTGGCTCTAACGGTCAGAAATCCGACCGTTGGCGGTCGACCGGCCGGTCGACCGGCAGTTCTGACAAATCCCAACGGCTAGTTTTCTGGCAGCCTATAAATTGGGGGTCTTGTCATTGTTTTGCTACAAGATTTTAGGAGAGCTTTGAGCCAGTTTTTTCCCAGACTTTTTAAAGGGTTTTCTCCACAAAATAGTGAGCAAATATTTCCTATCTAAAGGATGATTTTGTAAAGAGTGTTTAAAAGAGATTTCTTGAGTTTTTCACCATAGTTCTTTCCTTGCTTTCTCACAATCACTTGAGCTATCCATTGCCTTATCTATCCATAGAATTGTGTTGTGAGAGTTTGTAATTGGTGATTAAAGTGTTGTAGATCACCAAGATTTCATTCTTGTACTTTGAGGAGACGGGCAAGTGTGCTCGTGGTGGTTTAGAGTTCTCGTGTGAACTCGGTGGTTTAGGTGCGGCCTCGGTGAGCTAGTGAGCTTGCGGTGTGTACGGGACTAGGGAGTCCGAGGGCTTGTAGGTGTTGCGGCACCGAGGAGAGATCCATTGGGATCTTGCATAGTGGAAATCCTTCGTGTGTCGAAGGCGGGGATGTAGAGCAAGTGTGCTCGAACCTTGAAACATACCCTTGTGTTTGCGATTGCCATCTCTCTCTCTCTCTCTATCTCCTTTATATCTTGCATAGCTTATATTGTCTTTACATTTACATGCTAGAATACATTGTGTGCTTAATTGATATACTTGCGTGGGATTGTTGCTAACACTTGTATTCAACCAAGAGAGCCAACGCGGCACCTCAACCCATTCAAGGGGAATCTAGAGGAGTTTGTCCAGAGCCCTTCACAGGGAATTCGGCAACACTCTTGTGTTATACATAGTGTATAGTGTAAAAGTTTTATTTTGGTCATAATTATTTTTAGCTTCCGCATTATTTGCATCATTTACCATTAAGTGACCATTAGATTAGCATTCACCTATTCACCCCCCTCTAGGTGAACCTACAATTGGTATCAGAGCCAAGTGCTCTTGATATTGGGTCTAACAACCTAAAGTTAAAGATCCTCTTTTTAGGCTAATCACAATATTTGTACACACACCATGGACTTCATGTCACCACCCACCTTTGACATCCTTAACATCAACATTTGGAAGGTTAAGATGTCATTGTACCTCAAAGCCTTAGGCATTCATGTATATCTTGCCACTACTAATAATGCATATTCTTTAGATGGTAAGAATTTTGAGGCTAATGCAAAAGCCCTTCATGCTATCAAGTCAACCCTAAATGATGATTATTTATCTAGGGTTTCTAATGTTGAATCGGCTTTTGTAGTTTGAAACATCATCACCTCCCTCGGCGAAAAAGATCTATACTATGCGGGGAGTGACTCGGACGTTGGAAGCGACATCTCCAACGTGTGCTACATGGTCCAAGGGGATAACCCCCTTGAGGTAAACTCCGAATCCGATGATGAGGACATGTAATATGATGAGCTCACTTCATTTTGTCAAACTATTCTTGAAAAATATGACATGCTTAAGAAAGAAAATAAAAATTTGAAAAAGAACATTGCTTGCATGCATATAGAACAAGATTCATTTAGATCTAACATTGCTTGTTTAGAAAAAGACAACAATAATTGAAAAAGAATTTTGATGCCATGCTTAATGAAAAAGATTCATTAGAAAATAAAATGGCATGCTTAGAAAAAGAATATAAAGATTTGAAAAATGAGAATGTTTCCTTACTTGCAAAATTGAATGATTTATGTGAAGGGAACACTGCTTTGAAAAATAAGATTGATTTGGTGGAAAAACAAAAAGAAGTTGTTTTTCAAGAAAACATTACTTTGAAAAGAAAATTTGTTGAAAAGGAAAAAGAATTTGTTTCTAAAAGGAAAAAGAAAAATGATTCTATATCTCACCATGCTTTACATGCCATAACTAATGAGATTAAGAATTTGAAAAATAAAATGGATGGTTTGAGTTCAACTTTGAACTCTTGTGCTTTTAATCATTCTAAGTTGGAGTCAATGTTTTCAAAGAAACAAACTCCACACATTCATGCACATCATCATGCTTATGTTGCACAACATGATCACACACCTACACATAAGCATACTAAGGTGTACATATGTACACATTGTGGCCGCAAAGGCCATTTAGCAAAGTTTTGTTATGATAATATTAATTCTCTAAATTTTGCTAATTATAAAAATGTTTGGGTTTCTTACAATACTAACCCCAAAGGACCAAGAAAATATGGGTACCAAAACCCCCCCATTTGCTTGTGATGTAGGTGAGGGCTCTCACAAACGTGAGAGAATTGGTGCCTTGGTAGTAGATGCAATGGACTTTGTGGACACATCTTAGACGCATCACTATCAAGGGAGCTTTGGTGGGACAACCACCATGTTAGGAGATTTGGAGTTGGTAACACTCTCTAAACTCCTACTTTTATGTACATACTTTTAATTTCATATATCATATAGCATGTTCTTGTTTTATGATTTATTGTGCTTCATGTGGTATTTACATGCTTAGATGTAGAATGTGTCAAACTTGCATTTATACATATACAAATAGTGAATTACAATTGATTCATATATGATTGAACTTCATGCTCATTTGTATCCACTTTATGCATGTGTATAGGCTAGTTTTGATGATTCTCTTTTATACATGTCTTGCCCTATTTTTGCTTTACTTCATGTATATGTATTTTAAATTCAAATCTAATAAATAAACATGTATACTCGTGAGTCTCTTGCCTTCATGCAAACATCATTAATAGACTCTTTTAGATTTGAGATATGTATGTGTATTGTTAGATTTAGATTAATCATACACATAACATGAAGATTAGTGTTTTGATTTTTCATGTTTTTTGTTAAAATGTGACTCTTGATCTCTTTGAGCTTCTTTGACTATTTTCATAAAAATGCTATTTACATGATCGTTTAACACTCACACTTTTGATAAAATTATTTTTGAGCCTTATAGACCATGAGTGCTTCAATGTTTGTGTATCTAGCTATGTTTATGAAAACATAAGATTTGATATATTTGAAGGATCTTTAACTAGTTTTTCAAAAAAAATTTATACTAGTTATTTATTCTTCAAATAATTTTTAAGATTGACACATGATTCTATTTTTCCTCAAAATTTGATGCTTCATGATTTGAATATTAGTTTATATGTCAGTTTTGTCAACACTAGGATTCATACTTGTACATGTCATGGGCCACAAATAAATCTATTTATATTTGTACTTGAACGCTTATTTGAACCCATGAAATGTGCTTGTATTGCTTGGTTTTGATAATACATACATTTTTAAACTTATATTCCCACTTTTTGGATTTAATTTATGATCATGTGTTTTTCATTTCATGTATATGTGTATTTTGCTAAACTTTAAGATATACATGTATACCTCTTGAGTCATTTGCCTTTAATGCAAATCTATTTATATGGACTCAATTGTGTTTAAGAGATATGTATGTATACTTATTGTGTTGTCAAAACATACATATATCTTGAAATATAAATTTGTTTTTAATGAAAAAAATGTGTGATGATTTAAAGGAATATTGAGATTAATTGACATTTTTGCTTTATTCCTTACTTGAAGGATTGCGTACTAGTTTTAAAACATTTTCATATTAACTAGTGAAATCTCTTCTTTTGGTAGAGTATATGATAAGCTTACTCGTCATTGGTATCATTGGATATTTTTAATTGGTATCAATATGATTTTTATATACTCGTATTTTGATTGTATGTATGAATGCTTTCAAATTTAAATTATATCAATTCTATTGGTATTATCTTTTCATACTATATGTGATCTATTTGCTAAGCTTAATTCAACTTTCAATTGGTAATTCTTAAAGCTTATGCAATATGTTTTCAAATTTGATATCAAAATAAAAAAATATGTTGATATCTCATAATGTGTTTTATTAAGTAAGTTCAAAATTTTAAAGAAAAAAATTCAAAATTTTTGATTTGTATTTCCTATATGCAAGGAGAGCTTAACATCTCTCCTACATATAGATTCATGTTGAGTATATTATAAATTGAGGAGCTTGACAACTCTTCTTTATATGATATACGTGTGTAGGGGGAGCTTCACATCTCCTCTTATGCATTACATAATATGTGTTATGTGAGTTAGGGCTTGTCATCCCTTCTTCATGTAATGCATATGTGTAGGAAAGCTAACTTAGCGTCTTCCTCTTCATGAATGTATATCGCATATAATCCGTATTGATTGATTTACCCCTTCTTGATCTCTTTGTTTTTGACAAAAAGGGGAGAAAAATTTGTTTGATTTGATTTTACTTTGAACCCTTTGTTGATGAGTGATAAAAAGGGGGAGAAGTATTTGAGTATATATGCATGTTTTCATTACTTAAGGGGGAGAAGTATTTGTCTTCCTTGTTAGTTATGCATATATTTTTGTATTGCAAATAGGAGAAAAAAAATTTTATTTATGCTTGTTGCATGTTTTATCTCCATACTTGCATACTTATTCATGTGCCTCATTGCCATATCTATTATTTATTTTGTTATGCATGAGTTAAGGGGGAGCTGAAAAACACCTAGAGGGGGGGTGAATAGGTGTGAATGCTAATCTAATGATCTTTTTAAACTTTATTTAAATGAGTGATGCAACGATCTCTCAAAACACGACTAAGAGCCGAATACCCCTTGCGAGGTTCTGAACTCCTTCCTCCAATTCCCCTAGATATGGTTAGAGGTGCGCAATGCAACCGTGTTGTATGAGATATGATCGAACAAGTAAAGGATGAAATGCTATGATGAAATACACACAAGCAATATAGCAAGTAAAGTGAACAAGACAAGATTGCACAAGTAAAGGGTTAGTTCTCAAGCAAATAATTCAAGACAATATAAAGCAAGAGAAATTGTAAGCAAGAATAACGCAAAGGCAATCGCAAACAAGATGATTTGTTTCGAGGTTCGAGCACACTTGCTCTAGTCCCCGCCTTCACCTCCGTGAAGGGTTTCCACTATCCACCGAGGATGCCTTTACAATTTGGTCTACCGAAGACCGAGCACCGAGCTCCACCGAGTACAAAGGACCTCTACCGAAGAGGTTGCTCCACAAGGAAAGGAATACAAGAACAAAGTGATCACAACAAGATCACTACACTATTTCTCAAACTCTTTTACAAACACTCTCACTTCAATTACAACTTCACTATAGAATGAGTATAGGATTTTTGGCTCTATGAAGTGTGGTGAGAAAAACTTCAGTTGTAGAGTGATATTAGCAATCAAACACAACTGAAAAACTAGCTCAAAAAGAATTGAAATGAAAGCTTTAAACTCTTTTCTTTTCTCTTTTGAAAACAAAGCAAACTTGAGGATTTTTCTAAGTGAAATGCAAGAGAGACTTCTCCTCTATTTATAGGGTTAGAAAATAGGTTAAAAACAATTTCTTTTTGTCTTATTTTCTCTGAAAAAGCTCCCCAACAACTCTCCAAAAATCTGTTAAAGCTGAAAATAAAAACAGTTTTTCAGAACTGCCCAAAGAGGAAAGAGCCGTTAGGCTTGTTGCAGGGCCTGGCGGTCGACCGGTCCGGTCGACCGCCAGCACAGCTGCAAAGAGCCGTTGGCGCCCGGTCGACCGGTCGGTCGACCGTCCCAAAAGAGGAAACACAGTTTCCTTCTTTCGGTCGACCGGTTCGGTCGACCGAAATAACCCGAGAGCAATTTGCTCTCCATCGGTCGACCGGTCCGGTCGACCGACAGACATGCACGAACAGTGCATGTCCAGACACATCGCCGGTCGACCGGGCCGATCGACCAAAGTTGCCTGAAACAGAAAAACTGGGCTGTTTTGAGTTAGAAAAATTTTGAAAAAATATTTTAAAAATACATATAGCTAAGTATTATGCAGAAAATAGTTTATACACATGTTTTAAACAAGATTTTCAAGATTAAAGCTTTTGGTACATGTATATATAAACTAAGGCATAAAACTTAGAAATAAACATTTTCAAAACATAGGAAATATATGAAACAAATGTGTGTACAAATCCTAGAGCCAAATTTCATATACTCAAACTTTAACATTCTATTTCTTACAATGATTCTAAGACTTCAAGATCTTCAATAGTTCTTCATATGATCTTCAACACTTGTTCCTTGAGCCCAATTGGAGTTGACTTGAGTCCCAATCCTTGTATTTGTGAGAGAAGACTTCTAGAATGAATAGAAATCTGAAACACACTTAAACAACAATTGTTATTAGTACAAATAACTAATATGTTTTGTAATCATCAAAATACACTAATCATGGGTGATTGTAACCTTGGGCCAACAATCTCCCCTTTTTTGATGATGACAAAACATATAGGTTATTTAAATAAACATGGAAGAGGAGTTTGGAAAACTCCCCCTCAAATAATGCTATGTATAAAAATTTGACTATGGAAGCACAATACATAAACATTCAATAGTTTAAATAGTTTTGTCAAAAACTTAACTAACAAACTTATCAAAACTCAAACATATATCAAACTTCTCAAACAAGTTCAAAATATCAAACTCTTAAACATATATCAAACTTCTCAAATAAGTTCAAAATATCAAACTCTTAAACTTATTACAACTTTTAAACAACTTATTCTCCCCCCTTTTTGTCATACATCAAAAAGGGTTAAAATACCAATAGAAAAACAAATTTTATTTTAAAATCCATAATGCAAACATTCAACTCACCACAAATAAATGAAAATCTAGCATAATCTAGAGGTTTAGTAAAAATATCGGCAAGTTGAAAATCGGTAGAAACATAATCAATATCAATATCACCTTTCTCATAATGATCTCTAAGAAAGTGATATCTAATGTCAATGTGTTTGGTTTTACTATGTTGATTTGCATTCTTTGTCATGTGAATAGTACTAGTATTATCACAAAATATTTTAACATGATCAAAGTGTAAATCATAGTCAAGGAGAGTATGTTTCATCCAAAGAACTTGTGCACAACAAGCTCCGGCTGCAACATACTCCGCCTCGGTGGTTGATAGGGCTACCGAATTTTGCTTTTTGGAAGACCAAGATACAAGACAATTACCTAAGAATTGACATGTTCCACTTGTGCTCTTCCTATCTACCCTACAACCCGCATAGTCGGCATCCGAAAAACTCTTCATTTCAAATAATCCAGTTTTAGGATACCACAAACCCATTTCAATAGTGCCCTTAAGGTATCTAATTATGCGTTTAACCGCAATTATGTGAGATTCTTTAGGACAAGATTGAAAACGTGCACAAAGACAAACGGAAAACATAATATCCGGCCTACTAGCCGTCAAATAAAGCAAGCTACCAATCATGCTACGATATAATTTAATGTCTACACTTTTACCTTGTTCATCCTTGTCAAGCTTTGTAGTTGTTGCCATGGGAGTTTTGCTTACTTTCGATCCTTCAAGCCCAAACCTTTTGATTAGTTCCTTTGTGTACTTGGCTTGATTGATGAAGATCCCATCCTTCCTTTGCTTGATTTGGAGTCCAAGAAAATAGTTGAGTTCCCCCATCATAGACATTTCGAATTCATCCTTCATGCATGATTCAAAAGCTTTGCAAAGAGATTCATTAGTAGAACCAAAAATAATATCATCCACATAAATTTGCACAATAAGGATATCTTTTTCTACATGTTTTGTAAACAAGGTTGTATCAATTTTACCTTTCTTAAAACCATTTGAAGTCAAAAATGAAGAAAGTCTTTCATACCAAGCCCTAGGGGCTTGTTTTAAACCATAAAGAGCTTTATCTAATTTAAAAACAAAATCCGGATGTGTAGGATCAACAAACCCGGGGGTTTGTTCAACATACACCTCCTCTTCAATAATCCATTTAGAAAAGCACTTTTAACATCCATTTGAAATAATTTGAAATCTTTATATGAGGCAAAAGCTAGTGTCATCCGTATGGCTTCAAGCCGTGCTACGGGTGCAAAGGTTTCTTCAAAATCGATTCCTTTGATTTGAGTGTAACCTTGGGCAACTAACCTAGCCTTATTTCTAACTACATTACCCGATTCATCCAACTTGTTCTTAAAGATCCACTTAGTACCAATTGTTAGTCTATCGTGGGGCCTAGGAACAAGGTGCCAAACTTGGTTGCGCTCAAATTGATTGAGCTCCTCTTGCATGGCTAGCAACCAATATGAATCGGCCTCGGCTTCGAGGACATTTGGGTTCAATATGAGAAATGAATGCATAGTTACCACAATAGTCATGAAGTCTAGAGCGAGTAGTTACCCCTTTTGATACTTCACCTATGACGAGGTCCTTGGGATGATGTGGATTGTATCTCCAATCCTTTGGTAGTGGTTGAGTAGGCTCCACCTCATGTGTTTGATGTTCATTTCCTTGTGCCTCTTCCACTTTAGCTTTGCTTCCTTCATCATCCTTTGGTTTGTCTCCCATAGTAGAAGCATCCTCCAAGGTCACTTTCTCCAAACCTTCATCCAATGCATCTATTTCTACAACATTCTTAACAAACTTGTTAGATTCCTCAAACTTAACATGAATAGACTCTTCAATAGTCAATGATGATCTAATGAAAACTCTATAAGCTTTACTAGTGTTAGAGTAACCTACAAAAATAGCCTCATAAGATTTAGGATCAAATTTTCCTAAATTATCTTTTGTGTTTAAAACAAAACATTTGCAACCAAAAACTTTAAAATAGGAAACATTAGGTTTTCTAGAAAAATACATTTCAAAAGAAGTTTTAGTAGTATTTTTACACAAGAAAACACGATTTTATATATAGCATGAAGTATTTACGGCCTCGGCCCACAAATAATGTGGTAGACCATATTCACTTAGCATTGTCCTAGCCATCTCTTGTAATGTTCTATTTTTTCCGTTCGACTACTCCATTTTGTTGTGGAGTTCTAGGACAAGAAAGTTCATGCTTTATTCCATGTTCATCACAAAAAGTGGTAAAGGGTTGGTTAATGAATTCACCTCCTCTATCACTTCTTATTCTCAAAATCGAAACATCTTTTTCTTTTTCAACTCTTTCTTGAAAGTTTGAAAATACGAAAATGCTTGGCTTTTATGTTCAAGAAAGAAAACCCAAGTAAACCTTGAAAAGTCATCAACCAAAACATAAGCAAATCTATTCCCACTTAGACTTTTGGTTTGTGTAGGGCCAAAAGATCCATATGGATTAACTCCAAAGGACGTGATGTCATGATATCCTTAATTGACTTGAAAGAAGACTTAGTTTGTTTCCCAAATTGACATGCGTCACAAACTCGGTCTTTTTCAAAATTCAAGTAAGGAATACCTTTCACCATTTCCTTTGTGTTTAACCTAGAAATGTGATCAAAAGAAATATGCCCTAATCTCCTATGTCACAACCAAGAGTCATCATCGAGGGCTTTCAAACAAGTAATATTACAAGACATATTTAACATATCAATCATATAAACATTACTTTCACGAAAATCGGAAAATACACAAACATTAGAAGTTCTATCAATTACTTTATAAGAAACATTATCAAAAACAACATCAAAACCTTTATCACAAAGTTGACTAACACTCAAGAGATTATGCTTGAGGCCATCAACTAAAACTACATTTTCAATTAAAGGAGAGGTGCCAAGTTTACATTACCAATACCGATGATTTTACCCTTGGCGTCATCTCCGAAGGTGACGGTGCCACCTTCATGATATCTTGATAGGGTTGCAAAGTTGTTGATGTCCCAAGTCATGTGCCTTGAGCAACCGCTATCAAGGTACCACAATCCTCTACGTCGTTGGGATTTGGAAAGTACTTGCTTGTGCCTTCATTAGCCATGAAGCACATGTTGGCGGTGTCTATTTCTTCCTCGGATTCGGTCTCCGAATCCCAAGTTACCTTCATAGCCTTCTTCTTGTAAGGCTTCTTTGAAGTGGAGGGCTTAGCTTTGTCCGGACACTCCGCCACAATGTGTCCCGGTCTTTGGCAATTGAAGCACACAATCTTCCTTTCTTCTTTGCCTCCTTGCCATCTTTTTCTACCTTGGTACTTCGCCTTGTTGTACATCCTCCGGACATTCTTAACAAGGAGTGAGAGCTCCTCATCATCTTCTTCTTCATCATCTTCATCGGAGTGTGTAGCTTGACTCTTGAAGGCGATAGTCTTCTTTTTGGAAGGAGCCATATCCTCCCTTACTTTCCTTTCCATCTCATGGGTTTTGAGGTTCCCATGAGACCTATAAGCTCCATCTCTTCATTGTCGTTGAGTTCCTTCAAGGTTGTTGCTTTAACTTCCCATGAAGGAGAGAGCCCGGATGATCTTCCTTACTCTTTGATCATTGTTGATATCTTCACCTAAAGAAGAGAGTCCATTAGTAATCTTGGTAAATCTTGTAACCATATCATCTATGGTTTCATTTTCTTGCATGCTAAATGTTTCATATTGGGACCGAAGAAGGTCAATCTTAGCCTTCTTTACTTGTGAGGTCCCCTCATGTGTGACTATCAAATGCGACCAAATCTCATATGCGGATTTGCAATGAATAACCCTAGAAATGTCATCATCATTAAGGGCTTGTAGAAGTGCATAGTGAGCTTTGGCATTGGCATCGAATTCCTTAGTCTCTATTTCGGACCAAGTGGATTCGTCACCGGGGGGTACACTAAAGGACTTAGTCACGGCTTTTGCAACTCGGCTACCTAGAGATTGCAAAAACACGGTCATCTTAACTTTCCATATGGGAAAGTTAAGTCCATCAAACTTAGGAGGGGTCTTAATTCCATCGGCCATTTTTACTATATGAATGTGAATGAAATGATTAGCAAATTAGGATCTTCTCTAAGGTGGTTAAACCAAATCCTAGAGTCCAAGCTCTGATACCAATTGAAAAACACCTAGAGGGGGGGTGAATAGGTGTGAATGCTAATCTAATGATCTTTTTAAACTTTATTTAAATGAGTGATGCAACGATCTCTCAAAACACGACTAGAGCCGAATACCCCTTGCGAGGTTCTGAACTCCTTCCTCCCAATTCCCCTAGATATGGGTTAGAGGTGCGCAATGCAACCGTGTTGTATGAGATATGATCGAACAAGTAAAGGATGAAATGCTATGATGAAATACACACAAGCAATATAGCAAGTAAAGTGAACAAGACAAGATTGCACAAGTAAAGGGTTAGTTCTCAAGCAAATAATTCAAGACAATATAAAGCAAGAGAAATTGTAAGCAAGAATAACGCAAAGGCAATCGCAAACAAGATGATTTGTTTCGAGGTTCGAGCACACTTGCTCTAGTCCCCGCCTTCACCTCCGTGAAGGGTTTCCACTATCCACCGAGGATGCCTTTACAATTTGGTCTACCGAAGACCGAGCACCGAGCTCCACCGAGTACAAAGGACCTCTACCGAAGAGGTTGCTCCACAAGGAAAGGAATACAAGAACAAAGTGATCACAACAAGATCACTACACTATTTCTCAAACTCTTTTACAAACACTCTCACTTCAATTACAACTTCACTATAGAATGAGTATAGGATTTTTGGCTCTATGAAGTGTGGTGAGAAAAACTTCAGTTGTAGAGTGATATTAGCAATCAAACACAACTGAAAACTAGCTCAAAAAGAATTGAAATGAAAGCTTTAAACTCTTTTCTTTTCTCTTTTGAAAACAAAGCAAACTTGAGGATTTTTCTAAGTGAAATGCAAGAGAGACTTCTCCTCTATTTATAGGGTTAGAAAATAGGTTAAAACAATTTCTTTTTGTCTTATTTTCTCTTGAAAAGCTCCCCAACAACTCTCCAAAAATCTGTTAAAGCTGAAAATAAAAACAGTTTTTCAGAACTGCCCAAAGAGAAAGAGCCGTTAGGCTTGTTGCAGGCCTGGCGGTCGACCGGTCCGGTCGACCGCCAGCACAGCTGCAAAGAGCCGTTGGCGCCCGGTCGACCGGTCCGGTCGACCGTCCCAAAAGAGGAAACACAGTTTCCTTCTTTCGGTCGACCGGTTCGGTCGACCGAAATAACCCGAGAGCAATTTGCTCTCCATCGGTCGACCGGTTCGGTCGACCGACAGACATGCACGAACAGTGCATGTCCAGACACATCGCCGGTCGACGGGCCGGTCGACCGACAGACATGCACGAACAGTGCATGTCCAGACACATCGCCGGTCGACCGGGCCGGTCGACCGAAGTTGCCTGAAACAGAAAAACTGGGCTGTTTTGAGTTAGAAAAATTTTGAAAAAATATTTTAAAAATACATATAGCTAAGTATTATGCAGAAAATAGTTTATACACATGTTTTAAAACAAGATTTTCAAGATTAAAGCTTTTGGTACATGTATATATAAACTAAGGCATAAAACTTAGAAATAAACATTTTCAAACATAGAAATATATGAAACAAATGTGTGTGCAAATCCTAGAGCCAAATTTCATATACTCAAACTTTAACATTCTATTTCTTACAATGATTCTAAGACTTCAAGATCTTCAATAGGCTTCTTCATATGATCTTCAACACTTGTTCCTTGAGCCCAATTGGAGTTGACTTGAGTCCAAATCCTTGTATTTGTGAGAGAAGAATTCTAGAATGAATAGAAATCTGAAACACACTTAAACAACAATTGTTATTAGTACAAATAACTAATATGTTTTGTAATCATCAAAATACACTAATCATGGGTGATTGTAACCTTGGGCAACAGGAGCTTCTTTGAAGCTTTACTTTAATCCATGCATATATAACTCCATGAGTTTTGTCATCATCAAAAAGGGGGAGATTGTTGGCCCAGAGGCCATCACCCTAGTTTTGATGATGATCAACTCATGAAGTTATGATTACTAATGATCTTGTGTTTAATTAGTGACAGATTCATTATCAAGATCTTAGTAGGTGCATAACACAACAAAGGATAAAATGTCAAGATTTGGAGCTAGCACGGTGTGATCCAAGGAGCTTTTGGATCAAGCTTGGACCAGTCAAGAAGATGAGAAGGCTTCAAGTGAAGACTTCAAGAAGATGAAGACTTGTGTCTTAGGTTAAGATTTGTTTTTGTTTTAGAGTAAAATGTAATGGATAAATAGTTGGTGGATTGCTCAAGTATATATCATACACACACTCTTGATTTAATTGTCTTTTCATAAAAGAATTTTCAGATTTAGAAAAGATTTTCATTTTAGAAAAATATAGTTTTGGTTTTTATTCAAAGTTATATGTTTCAACCAAACCTTATTTAGAGCTTAATGACAAAAACATAGATATTTCATCTTCCATACACACTATGCTTTAAAAGTATATCTTGTTTTTGTATTTGATGAAGATTTGGAAAAATATGTTTAGAAAACATGTTTTGGAAAATACAGTTTTTATCATGGGCCAAATATTTTTAAGTTACAAAAATAGTCCAATCTTTTATAACATGCCTTGATTTTGTGCAAGCATGTTTGATTATCAAAGTATATTGGTTAAACTATTTTTGTAGATTTTTAAGTATTTTATGAGATTTTATATGAGCTAAAAGACAAACTTTTTAATCCCAGAAAAACTGTTTTCAGGCTTCAGCTAGTCGACTTGCCTACCCTTATAAGTCGACTACCCTGAAGTCGGCCGACCGGGCCGGTCGACCGACGTGCACAAACGTGCACGCCTGTGTGTACTGGTGGACGGTCGACCGTGCCGGTTGACCGCTCCAGAGAGCAGTGCTCTCTGGAAAGTTCGGCCGACCGCACCGGTCGACCGTGGCTCCAACGGTCAGAAATCCGACCGTTGGCGGTCGACCGGCAGTTCTGACAGATCCCAACGGCTAGTTTTCTGGCAGCCTATAAATTGGGGGTCTTGTCATTGTTTTGCTACAAGATTTTAGGAGAGCTTTGAGCCAGTTTTTTCCCAGACTTTTTAAAGGGTTTTCTCCACAAAATAGTGAGCAAATATTTCCTATCTAAAGGGATGATTTTGTAAAGAGTGTTTAAAAGAGATTTCTTGAGTTTTTCACCATAGTTCTTTCCTTACTTTCTCACAATCACTTCAGCTATCCATTGCCTTATCTATCCATAGGATTGTGTTGTGAGAGTTTGTAATTGGTGATCAAAGTGTTGTAGATCACCAAGGTTTTCATTCTTGTACTTTGAGGAGACGGGCAAGTGTGCTCGTGGTGGTTTAGAGTTCTCGTGTGAACTCGGTGGTTTGAGGTGCGGCCTCGGCGAGCTAGTGAGCTTGCGGTGTGTACGGGACTAGGGAGTCCGAGGGCTTGTAGGTGTTGCGGCACCGAGGAGAGATCCATTGGGA
Source organism: Agave tequilana (assembly GCA_038442645.1). Lineage (NCBI taxonomy): Eukaryota > Viridiplantae > Streptophyta > Magnoliopsida > Asparagales > Asparagaceae > Agave > Agave tequilana. The sequence goes on from JAVJIF010015849.1 coordinate 65,475, forward strand.
TCTTGCATAGTGGAAATCCTTCGTGTGTCGAAGGCGGGGATGTAGAGCAAGTGTGCTCGAACCTCGAAACATACCCTTGTGCTTGCGATTGCCATCTCTCTCTCTCTATCTCCTTTATATCTTGCATAGCTTATATTGTCTTTACATTTACATGCTAGATATACATTGTGTGCTTAATTGATATACTTGTGTGGGATTGTTGCTAACACTTGTATTCAACCAAGAGAGCCAACGCGGCACCTCAACCCATTCAAGGGGAATCTAGAGGAGTTTGTCCAGAGCCCTTCACAGGGAATTCGGCAACACTCTTGTGTTATACATAGTGTATAGTGTAAAAGTTTTATTTTGGTCATAATTGTTTTTAGCTTCCGCATTATTTGCATCATTTACCATTAAGTGACCATTAGATTAGCCTTCACCTATTCACCCCCCCTCTAGGTGAACCTACATATTGAACACATATAATATACATAAAAACCATTTAAACTTATTTTGATCTAAACTATTCATGAAAACCAAAATCCATAAAATGTGTGTGTTGTGCACTTGAGCATATCAACTATCTAAACTTTACAAATGGATCTAAACACAAAACTAAACAAGGATACCTAAGTCTTCTTGACGATCTCCATCTTCAAGGCGACTCGGTCCAAAACGATGATCCACGAGCTTGACTCCAAAGTATGCTCTTGATGCTCGGGCCCTGGAATCATCATGAAAAGCTCCAAAAACTCTTTTGTTGAAGCTAATCACCAACTAATATCTTGATTAAAGATCTAAACTAAAATCACAAGATTATTAGTAAACATAACTACATGAGTTAATCATCATCAAAACTAGAGTGGAAGGCCTCTGGGCCAACATCTCCCCTTTTTGATGATGACAAAACTCATGGAGTTATATATGCATGGATTAAAGTTAAGCTTCAAAGAAGCTCCCCCTTAACTCATGCATAGGAATAAACAATAAATATATACAATGTAAGCTCACAAACATGTATGCATAGACATGCATAAAACAATAAAGCATGTTCTTATACCAATTGAAATGTTCAAAAAACAATAAGTAAGAACAAAACTTAATATATGCAAAAACACAAGTATGCATATAAAACTCAAACTCAAAATCTTTCTCCCCCTTTTTGTAAATCATCAACAAAGGGGTTAAAGTAAAACAAAACATTTTTTTTCTTTTTGTTCAAAACAAAAAATCAATAAAGGATGTTCTCCCCCTTTTTGTCTAAAACAAAAAAACAATGTCAATAAGAGGTGACATCAAACATGATACCAATTAAAAATATGTCAATGAAGTGCATCTTGATACCAATTGAAAGTGAACATAAAAACAAAATCTTGATACCAATTGATAAGTAAACAAATAACATACCAATGGTAAATAAACAATCTTGATACCAGTTGAAATTATTATTCTTTTAAACATATGATACCAAATTGAAATTATTATTTTCTATCATAAAGCAAAGGAGTGGAATACAAAACCAATGGTAAACCAAATACCAATTGAAAGATAAAATACGAGTTTTCTCCCCCTTTATGAAAAATCAAATAAAAAATGCGTAAGCTTGTATAAGTACCAATTGAAAACTAATCAATTGAAACATGATGATCATTAAAACTCAAGCTTAGCATAAACAAAAAATATATATGTATGAGAATTAGATATCAATCGAAATTGATACTATTTGGAGAGCAAGCATACATACATATAAATATATATGAGTATACAAAAATGTCAATATTGATACCAATTGAAAGAATCTAATGATACCAATTGAAACAACATAATATCAAGTGTATATCTCATATAACCTACCACCCATTCATGTTCAAGTTTAAAATGATATTCACTATAAAGCATACATGAGCATGATCGCCCATCCATCCGCCCATCGAAGGTAGGGGTTTTCAAATAGGTTTGAAAATATAGTTTGTTTGAAAACTCTACCATAACGAAGAATCCCGCAACTAGTTATATGAAAACTTGTTAACTAGTACGAAATCCTTCAAGCAAGGAATTAAAGAAAATTTTTTCATAAAACACATGTAAATCACATGATCACTAAAACACTCAAAGTCCATAAAGCTCATATCAAACTCATGAAAACATAATCATGAGAAACATTTAAATAGGGTGAGTGTACAAGTGTTATGTGAAACATGGCATCATGAAGTTTTACAATAAGGCTCAATATTCCTTAAACATGAAAATCATCAAAAATTATTTAATCTTCAAGGTATATGTATGTCTTATACAAACTAAAATATACATACATATCCAAACACAACGAGTCCACAATAATATATGCATGAAGGCACGTGACTCAAAGGATGTATACGTATAATCAATAGTTTGGATAAAATGGACATATACATGAAGTTAAACACATAATCATAAAACATGTCAAAAATGGGAATACAAGTTAAAATGCATGAATCATCAAAACTAGACTATACTAGCACATCTAATAGGTACAAATAAGCGTTCAAGTACAAACATATAAAGATTTTTTGTGGCCCACTATATGTACAAGTATATACCAAGTTTTAATGAAAACTAACATCTAAACATGTAATCAACGCATGAAGCATAAAAACAAGATATGAATAAACATGAAAAACATAAACATGATTATTATGTAAATCCACATGTTATTAGAGCTATGATAAACACGATAGCTAAACAAAGGTGAGAACACTAAAATAATGGTCCATAATAAACATGGGTGTCTTAAAATGCTATACATGCATGTCAATGATCTAATAATCATGGTATTTTCATAATAATCTATAAACAATAAAAACATGCTAATAATGAATAGAATGAAAAGCATGTAAACAATAAATGGGAGTAAAGGATTGTCACCAAACCGAAGAAGCAACTCTCCTCGTCTCCAAAACATGATGGTCCTCTCTACCAAACTTCCCTTGAAAGTGATGCATCCAAATGATTTCCATGAAGCTCGGAACGCATCCACTCTAAGGTACCGCTACTTTCACGTCATGTGAGAGCCCACACCTACATCAAATACAATAGGGTGGTCTTTGGTACCCATATCCTTTTGGGTCCATGGGGGTTAGTACCTTCTCTAACCCAAACAATTTATTTGCTAAATTACAATCATGTATACGATCAAAGCAAAATTTAGCAAGGTGGCCCTTACATCCACAATGTGTACAAGTGTACACATGAGCATACATGTGATGGGTGTGTCCGTGAGGAGCATGTGTATGCCGTGTATGGTGTGCATGAATAGATGGAACTTGTTTCTTTCGAACCAAGGATTCCAAGCGTGTATGGTTCATGGCACAATGGCTCAAAGTGGAGCCCAAACAATCAACACTCTTCTTAAGCATGGATATAATTTTTGAATTAAAGAAGAAGTGTGGCATGCAATGGGTGTTCTAGGTGAAACTACCCTAGCATGGCAAACATGTGAATCTAAATCATTTTTCAAAGATTTATTTTTATTTAAACAAATTTCTAATTCTTTTGAAATAAAAACAATTTCATTTTTCAAAGAATTGTTATCTTTTAAAATAAAATCTAATTTTGAAGATAAAACCTCATTTTTCTTCAAAATAACATTGCAATCATTTTGAAATCACCTAGAGGGGGGTGAATAGGTGATAGCTATATGAAAAGACAATTATGCTAATTTAAAAACTATTTAAAACAATGAACACAATTAAACTACTTGCAAATAAGTAAACAGTTAAATTGAGCAAGTAAGAGAGAGATAGAGTTTAGAGAAATTTAGACAATCGCAAACACAAGGAATTTTTCCGAGGTTCGAGCCACGCTCTACGTCCCCGCCTTCACACTTGAAGGATTTCCACTATTGGTGATCCCACCGGATCCTCAATACAAGGACACACTTGTCCTATCTCTCGGTGTCGCAACAACACTTTGAAGCACACCACTCGCTTGAGGCCGATGCCTCTACAACTTCTCAAATGAAGAAAAAGTTGATCACACTTGATCAAAAGGCTCACTTTGCACAATCCTATAACCAATATGAAAGAGATGATACTTGGGATTGTGTAGTGCAAAAGACTAGAGAGAAGTAGAGAGGATTGCTTCAAGAAGGTGTTGGAAATTTTGGCTTTGATGAAAATCTTTTCTAAAATGAAAACTAAAGTTTTTGCTTGGAAATCTTGTATATGCTAAGAAATCTTGTAGTTAAGTTTGTAGAAGTGTCCCACTATTTATTGGGGGTGAAAAATAAACTATACAGCTCAAAAGAGTCGTTGGGGTGAATCCCAACAAAAATCTGACCAGAAAAATAGAGCTGTTGGAATCTGTCAGAACTTCTGACAGCTAACGGTCGACCGGGCCGGTCGACCGCCAACGGTCAAAAATCCGACCGTTGGGGAGGTCGGTCGACTGGCGGCCGACCGAGACCAAATCCAGAGAGCAACTCTCTCTGTCGGTCGACCGTTGCGGTCGGCCGAAGAAAAACAGAGAGCAAACCAAGTTTGCTCGGTCGCCGCTCGGTCGGCCGACGTGCACACATACACAGCGTGCACGTCGGTCGACCGGACTCTGCCAGAACTCTTTTCCAGAGTCTGCTAAAGAGAGAAGGGATTTTTGGTTAAAAACATTTTGGTCAAGGATTTATAAAACAAGGTTCTAGGACTTATAAAACTCAAAGTGTGATCATAGATCAACACCCAAACATGTTAGAACTTTATTTGATGAAAATCCTTTTTGGTAAAATGAAAAATTGGTTTTTCTAAAACTGATTTTTCCAAACATGGTTTTTCCAAAACTAGGTTAGAAATTTTGTTATAAAAATTGTTTTGAAGCCATGAAGCAATACTAGAAGTGTGTGTGTGACAATCCCAAGTATTCTACCTCTATCATCTAGGTTTTGACAAAATCATCTAAAAATACTAATTAAAAAGAAAATTACAAATCTTGAATTCTTCTTCATGTTTGATCCGGGAGCGCTTCTACTGTGCAAGGCTCGGGATCCAAATCCTTTGCGGCGTCCAAAAGCGTGAGTCTTGAGTTGGTGCCGTCAAATCAACTATTATTTTTACCTGAAACTTATATAAACAAAATTGTTAAAAACATAACTAAATATGTTTTGTTATCATCAAAATGTCGGACTAATGGCCTTTGGGCCAACAATCTCTCCCTTTTGATGATGACAAACATATATAGTTATCACAAATAATTTGGGTGGAGAGTTTAAGTGAACCTCCCCCTCAACACATGCATATTTCAAAGAGATACTTAGGCATAAACACATATAGTATATGGAAATGAAACACATGCCAATCAACCATGCGTAAACACATGCCAATCAACCAAGCATAAATACACATATGCAATAAAAGGATGCCATAAAAGAGTAACTCATGTTCATACAAAACATCTAACCATAAAACACACATATAACCATAAAACACATGTCCACACAATACCTGTCCATAAGAAAACAAAATACTACAACCCAAAATACACAAAAATACAAATAAGTACTACAGCCCAAAGAGTCTCATAAATATCTCTCCCCCTTTTGACATCATCAACAAAGGGAAAATCACTCCTCATCGTCAGAATCGTCCTCCTCAGATGAGTCATCCTCATCACCCACAGCAACCTCCTCATCACCATCATCATCATCAGCCTCATCATCAGTATCCTCCTCCTCAGAATCAATCGCAGCAACAGCTAGCTGTGGTGCTGGAGGAGCGGTAGGAGGCCTGGCCGGAATGGAGGGCCGGAGGAAGGAAGCGGTCGTGCATACGCCGTGGGATCCGGAGCTCGCATATCATACTTCACATAGAGTGTGCCAAATTGTGATTCCATGTAACGCATGGAATCAGCAAAGTAGCCCATGTCATTGCGAAGACCATGGTAGCGAGTGGTCATCTCCTCACAATGTGCCACAATCTCTGCAGATATCTGAGTGTGATGCTGCTGGATCTCAGCGAAAATCTGGGTACGATGCTCCTGTAACTAAGCTCGTAACTCAGAAGAAAAGAAGGACTGGAGATCAGAGGGAATAGATGATCCCGAAGCAGAAGAGGACCCTGGAACATGAGAAGTAGGAAGAATAGGCGGCTGCTGGGGAGCAAGATGACGCATCCCAGCACGCATCCTCTTCAGGAGAGTACTGTTAATGTTCACAGAGGGTTCAGCAGGTCTCACAGAGGATAAATCAAAATCAAGCTGCCTCAAAAGGTAGGAAATGATCATCCCATAAGGCAAGTGCCTAGTGGGGACATGAATGTGATCTGAGGTCATGAAGGAAATGATCAGCCGGGGGATGTTAATCTTGATGCCTCGCAGAAGGCAAAAGACAATCAATGGGACAGATCCCCTAGCGTGACTAAATTCTCCTGATTCTGGCAGGAGGTTGTAAAAGACAAACTTAGCGAGAACTTGAGCGGTGAGTGTAGTATCTCACTTCCTCATTTTTCACTAGACCGGGGTGTCATCCCCGTGGAGCAAAGTTGATACGGTGAGCGCAGACTCACCGGCCGGATACTCAAAATCCTGAAGGTCAAAGGAATAGACATCAACTCCCTCACAGGAGAGATGCAGAAGATCAGCAAACTCTTGGAGAGAGATGTCAATGTCTCTCCCAAGTACTCTAGACCTACCCTGTTACTCTCATAAGACAAGTTGGTGTAGAAATATGGAATGAGTGAGGTGTAAACAGGTTCCTTAATGGACATGAATTGATCAAGAGAATTGTTCCTCAAAATATGGGGTATATTCAGGTGTTCAAAATCTTGGAGAACCACACATCTACCAGAAATTATAGTTTTCTCCAAAGAAGAATATAGCGATGTTCTGCTTGGGAGGAAACAAAAGGAGGTTTGGATTTGCTAGAGGAAGAAGGGGCTATGGATTTACCCTTCTCAGATCTAGATCTCTTAGGCATTTTTAGGTTAAAAATTAGATCTAGGTCAAAATCCACAAAATAGACAAGGTAAAAGCTTGATCTAAACTAGATGAAAGGCAAGATCTAGATAGATAACAAGAATAGATGCAAGATCTAAGAAAAAGACAATTTTTACCTTGAAAGAGAGATGATCAAGAGGCCAAAATCCGAAATTCCTTGAAAATATACGTAGAACTGGGCCTGAGAGTAAAGATCCAGGAATTTTTAGAAGGTTTTAGGGTTGGATTTGGAGTGGAAATGTTTGGAGAGAGGTTTTTTAGGGTTTTGAGAGAGGAAAAGTGTGAGGTCGGCAGAGGTGATAGAGAGAAAAATGAGAGTTAGGGCTTTAATAGTGATGGTAAAAAGCAGTTTTCCCGTCGCCCGTTCGAACCGGTCCGGTCGACCGAAATACCCGAGAGCAAAAGCCATCTCAGTCGGACGACTGCTCCAGTCGGCCGGCCATAAAAAAAATATCCTCAGGCAAGGTCGGTTGATCGCTCCGGTCGGCCGGTCTTGCCCAAAACTGACAGCAGAAAAACCAGTTAAAAAAATTTATCTTATATTTTAAATTAACAATAAAGGGCATATTCTCATCAAAAGTGTTTAAACAAATTTTAGATCATATTGGTTATAACAATCAACAAGAATTATACCTATTGTTACTTTTTGTTATTATTTATAATAAAGCAAAGATTTTAGAGATGTTAAGCCGAATACCCGGTGAAGGGTTCTGTACTTCTCCTCGAGATTCCTCTAGATATGAGTTGAGCGCGCAATTGCCATCTCTATGTATTTGCTTTAAAATGTTTTAAATAAATATTTAATTTAGTTTTGACAAAATACATATACAATCAAATCTAGACATGTGGACATACAAGATTATATGTTAAAATAAAACAAAAACATACATATACGCATGATGGAAGTGCAGGTTTACTCTAATATATCAATATAACAACATGGTAAAATAGCAATCCTATGCATATATATATATAAACAATAAAACTTTATGTGGAGAAATTACCAAACCGAGGGCATTCTCTAAAATAGGTGCCTCCATGATAGCGATGCAAGTGACGATATGTTCATTTAGCGTTGATGCATCCACCATCCGGCACCGACTCCCCTAAGTCTTGGAGGAAAAGACCCACCTGTATCAACTAAATTTGGTGTGTCTTTTGGTACCCATATCTTTTTGGGTCCTTTAGGGTTAGTACCTGGGCGAACCCAAACATGTTTATTTGTCATGTTAAGCTTAGCAAAACAAATTTTTCTAAATGGCCTTTGCGGCCACAATGAGTGCAAACATAAATTTTACCACTACCATACATGTGTGCATGCTTATGTGTGTGTGCATGTTTCCGTGCATTTGATGGTGAGTGTGTTTCCCTTTGTTATTCCTTTGGGAAACCTAGAAGCAAACTTGTTTAAATCAAATGCACATTTTTTAAGAGTTAAGTCCAAAACATCTACCCGTTTTTGGATCTCAATAATTCATTTTATTGCAAGATAAAATGGGGGTTTTCCCTTTACAAGCTATTTTATATTTTTCAAAATCAATTTTTATTTTCTCAAAAGCATTAGATAAATCATTTTTCTCTTTTACAACAATATCATATTTTTTTTTCAATAAATCATTTTCCCTTTTTAATTTCTTATTTGAGATTATGAAATCTCATACCTATGTTGTAGTTCTTCAAAAAATTGTGCTAGTTCATCCATAGTCAATTCATCCTCTTCTATGGAGTTTTCAATAAGTACCTTAGTTGCATCCTCCTCATGTGCCATGAAGCACATGTTGGCGGTGTCGATCTCCTCTTCAGATTCCGACTCCGAGTCATCCCATGTGGCCACCATAGCTTTCTTCTTCTTTGGCCCATTCTTGGAGGTTGTGGCTTGGAGAGCGGGGCAATCGGCGATGAGATGTCCGATCTTCTTGCAATGGAAGAAAGGACCCCGGCTCCTCTCTTTTTCTTTCAAACCTTCCTTGAGGTTTCCCTCTTCGGAAGTTACTTTGCCTCCCCTTCTTGTAAAACATCTTGCCCACCTTCCGGATGAGCATGGCAAAATCCTCATCGTAGTCTTCCGATGAGTCCTCCTCGTCATGATTAGATGGAGTGGCTTTGAAAGCGAGGCTTTCTTCTTTGGCGCCTCCCTTTCTTCTCTAACCTTCATCTCCATCTCATGGGTTTTGAGATTGCCGATGAAGCCGGAGAAGTCCATCTCCTCCCGATCATTGAGCTCCTTGAGGGTAGTTGCCTTGACTTCCAAGATTTGGGAAGAGCTCTAATGACCTTCCGAATCTTTTGGTCATTGTCGATCGTATCACCTAAAGAAGATAATGCATTAGTTATCTTGGTGAAATAGGTGAGCATGTCATCAATGCTCTCATTCTCAAGCATATAAAAATTCTCATATTGAGAACGAAGCAAGTCAATATTGATCTCTTGACTTGGGACGTTCCTCATGAGTTACAATTAAAATATCCAACTTCATATGCAGATTTACTTTATGATGCGTGAGAGGTCATCTTCATTTAAAGCTTGGGTTAATGAATATTGGGCTCTAGCATTGGCCTCATAGTCCTTAGTGGTATCTTCGGACCATGATCTCTCATCGGTGAGAGGTTCTACAAATTCTTTGGTTATGGCCCTAGCTACTCTAACTCCTAGGGACTTAAGGAATAGGTTCATCTTGACTTTCCAAATGGGAAAGTTCAAGCCATCAAATTTGGGTGGGGACTTGATGCTAGAAAAGTCAATGGATGCCATGAATACAAAAGTATAATGCACAAAACAAATATAAATGAAACAAAAAGCATATAGCCAAATGTAAGGATCTCCCTAAGGTGGTTAAACCAAATGCAAGGGTTAGGCTCTGATACCAATTGAAATCACCTAGAGGGGGGTGAATAGGTGATGGCTATATGAAAAGACAATTATGCTAATTTAAAAACTATTTAAACAATGAACACAATTAAACTACTTTGCAATAAGTAAACAGTTAAATTGAGCAAGTAAGAGAGAGATAGAGTTTTAGAGAAATTTAGACAATCGCAACACAAGATTTTCCGAGATTCGAGCCACACTCTACGTCCCCGCTTTCACACTTGAAGGATTTCCACTATTGGTGATCCCCCGGATCCTCATACAAGGACACACTTGTCCTATCTCTCGGTGTCGCAACAACACTTTGAAGCACACCCGCTCGCTGAGGCCGATGCCTCTACAACTTCTCAAATGAAGAAAAAGTTGATCACACTTGATCAAAAGGCTCACTTTGCACAATCCTATAACCAATATGAAAGAGATGATACTTGGGATTGTGTAGTGCAAAAGACTATAGAGAAGTAGAGAGGATTGCTTCAAGAAGGTGTTGGAAATTTTGGCTTTGATGAAAATCTTTTCTAAAATGAAAACTAAAGTTTTTGCTTGGAAATCTTGTATATGCTAGAAATCTTGTAGTTAAGTTTGTAGAAGTGTCCCACTATTTATAGGGGGTGAAAAACAAACTATACAGCTCAAAAGAGTCGTTGGGATGAATCCCAACAAAAATCTGACCAGAAAAATAGAGCTGTTGGAATCTGTCAGAACTTCTGACAGCTAACGGTCGACCGGGGGCCGGTCGATGGCCAACGGTCAAAAATTCGACCGTTTGGGAGGTCAGTCGACTGGGCGGCCGACCGAGACAAATCCAGAGAGCAACACTCTCTGTCGGTCGACCGTTGCGGTCGGCCGAAGAAAAACAGAGAGCAAACCAAGTTTGCTCGGTCGGCCGCTCGGTCGGCCCGACGTGCACACATGCACAGCGTGCACGTCGGTCGACCGGACTCTGCCAGAACTCTTTTCCAGAGTCTGCTAAATAGAGAAGGGATTTTTGGTTAAAAACATTTTGGTCAAGGATTTATAAAACAAGGTTCTAGGACTTATAAAACTCAGAGTGTGATCATAGATCAACACCCCAACATGTTAGAACTTTATTTGATGAAAATCCTTTTTGGTAAAATGAAAAATTGGTTTTTCTAAAAACTGATTTTTCCAAACATGGTTTTTCCAAAAACTAGGTTAGAAATTTGTTATAAAAATTGTTTTGAAGCCATGAAGCAATACTAGATGTGTGTGTGTGACAATCCCAAGTATTCTACCTCTATCATCTGGGTTTTAACAAAATCATCTAAAAATACTAACTAAAAAGAATTACAAATCTTGAATTCTTCTTCATGTTTGATCCGGGAGCGCTTCTACTGTGTAAGGCTCGGGGATCCAATCCTTTGCGGCGTCCAAAGCGTGAGTCTTGAGTGGAGCCGTCAAATCAACTATTTATTTTTACCTGAAACTTATATAAACAAAATTGTTAAAAACATAACTAAATATGTTTTGTTTTCATCAAAATGTCGGGCTAATGGCCTTTGGGCCAACAATTTTTACTTTTCAAAAATCATTTTCTTTTAAAATAAGATTAAGGTTGAGATCTAAGTGAGTCACATTCACTAGAAACCTCTTCCTTTTCTTGCAAAACAATCTCAATTTTAGAAGACAATTTTTTCATTTTCTTTATTTAAAGCAAAAGTCTTCTTTTTCAACAAATTATATTTTTCTATTAATTTTTCACATACAATAGAAAGTTCTTCATTCAAAGCATGGGCATCAATATTCTCATCACTGAAGAACTAGCATCAAACACTATCTAGTTGAGATTCCGATTGTACCTCAAGGGAGTCATTCCCTTGGATCATGTAGCATCGTTGCGGCTCGGATTCATCTCCACTAGATTCCTCCTCTTGTTGGATTGGCATTTGAAGCTCGGAGGTGGTTGTGGTTGTCAACTTGTTCCACACTGCAAAGGCGGAATCAAGATTAGAAACAAGCATAAGATAATCTTTTGAAAGTGCACTTCTAATAGCCTCAAGGGCTTGTGCATTGGCCCCTATATGATTGCTATTATCAAGATAGCATTTCTTGGTAGCGGCAAGAAAAACATGCAAACCTAGGGTCTTCAAATAGCTCTCATTAGGGCCTTCCAAATCTCAAGTCTAGAAATATCAAACATAGGAGGGCTATCCATGAGTGCAAACTAAAATGTGTGCAAATAAATATGTGCAAATGCAAATGCTAGATTAGCAAACAGGATCTCACTCCTAGGTTGTTGACCTAAGTATCAGGAGCGTAGGCTCTGATACCAATTGAAATCACCTAGAGAGGGGGGTGAATAGGTGATTGGCTAATCTAGAAACTAAATGCGGAAGTTAAAAACAATTTGCAA